>ML408392.1:90952-239108 GCA_005239525.1 Nicotiana knightiana | reverse complement strand
CCCGGGCAGTGCTCACACCCAGATTTCATAGCCAAGATAGAGTAAGTGCAGTGTGGAATGGCCAGCCTTTGTGTGTCAAAGTTCAGAGGGAGCTCAAGGGTCCCAAGGCAATGCTCACACAGAGGGGGCATAAATTAAGGGGTCTCAGAGTAGAGTGAGAGTGCTCATAGTTTTGAAAAGGTTAAGTAAGAAAACAGTTTTGGAAGAAAGTCTTAATGGAAATATAACAAAAGTTTAACTGGTGAAAAGAATTTGAAAGAACATGAACACCAATCTCAGAACCAAGGTAGAGTCAGCATCACACAAAGGACCCAGAATGATCCAACAACCATAACAAGGGAAAGGGGGTTTGAGGGACACATAGGTGCAGAGTACTGAACATGTAACAGGTAGGAGCATACATAAACAATCAGAGATCCTAAGGGTTCAGAGGATCACTAGGGTATAGGATGAAACTAACATGGCAGTACCAACCAATTTAAGACAGGAGAAGATGCTCTAATTTAATGTATCAAACATAAACATGGAGATTCACACAAAGACAGATTTGGGGTACACAAAGACATGCTAGATGGAATCCAAGATCCTAGTTACATGTTGAACAACAGAATAGTAAGTAAAAGCAAATTAGAAACACAATGATTTGCATCAATAATAGAAACATGTTGGTTTGAGAGCTAAAATAGGAATTAGAACATACCAGAGAAGTGAAGAAAGCGGTAACACAAAGCAGAAGATAGGAGATGCACAGTAGTTAGCCTTCGCTTGCAGCCGGCTAACTTAGAGTAGTAGCAAATAGAAGAGAGAATATAGAGAGTATGAAGTTTTAGTTGTGAGAGAGAGAGAGAGTTGGACAATGTTGTTCGTCCTTTATGCTAAGAAGAGAGTAGAGGTATTTATAGTTTAAAACAGACAGAAAAAATAAGCTAAGAAGTACTAAAATGCAAATCAGAATCAAATAATGCCCGGACTCCCTTTAATTAGGGAGTCACAATTCAAACGGACACAAACTGCGCTAAACAAGGAAAGGAATCAATTAGAAACTGATTTTTACCGTAATAGGGGTAGTAAAAGTATATGGCATGCAATTAGGACTAAATACATAATACACAATTAAGGAAAATGTATATTAAACAGTTGACAGCATATTTATGCATATAGAAATAGGCAGAGTAAAGTTTAATTCTAGACATTAGTCAAGAGAACTTCGAATGAGATTCAAAATAATAGAACCAGTACCAATTAAGGAGAGTATCACACAAGTAAGAAAATAGTTCGAAAATTAGTAAAGTAGTATCATTCAAAGGGAAATATCCCAATTTTGAGGGAAATCAAAATCAGTAAAGGATATAGAGTAAAAAATTAATAAAGCTTTAATCAAATAATACTGGAATATAATATGTTAAGCAAGAATCAGAAAACCTTAGGTAAAGTAAGAATCACACAAAGTCGGGGATTCAAACTAGAGCATAGTATATATCAAAGCGGGATAAACATAGCATATACAAGAATCTGAAACCCTAACAAGGCAGATAGGGTAAAAATAAAATCACAAGAAGCACAGGTCGTTTCATAAGAAACAAGCACACATAAAGATTGAACGAACACATCATCAGAGACGGCCTAAAATTAGGGCTTTTTAGCATAATAAGTCAGATAGCAAGAAAAACATAAGAGAATCGTTCAAACATAGTAAAAAGTACTTAAAATCAGGAGAAGAGTCGTTTTTGAAAAGGGGTTAATAAACCCTAGTTTTGAAAGTGAAGAAATCGTTTAAGAACAGAGAGATTTCTTTGAAGAAAACATGTAAAACCCCATAATATTCATAGATTTATTATAGATCTAAAGAATCGGAAGGTTTAGAGTCTAGGGTTTCTAAAAAGAACCCGGAAAAGAGGAAGAAAACTCAGAGATATTACCGGACTTTGACCGAAAAAGGGTAGATCTTACTTGACCAGCCATAGATGGACGGAAAAATGGCATGAGACCGTAGAGATGAGTGCAACCGCCTCTGCTTCACCTGAGAGCCTCAAACGGTGAGACAAGTGCAAAGGATGGAGCCATAGGGCTGGTAGGAGGTGAGACCTCCATGGTTTCCAGCGAGGAAGTGGCCGGAGAAGGGAAGACAAGGGCCCAGTAAACGAAGAGCTTAGAGAGAAGGGAGAGAACTCAGAGAGACAGCTGAGAAAATAAGATGGGGGAAATGAGACAGGGGAGGGTAGTCTTTAGGTCTTAATTTGGTAAGGTCGAATCTTGACCGTTGATTTGAATTAATCAACGGTGCAGATTAGTAGGTGCTTGGGCCGGGTAGGATTTTAGGTCTGGGCTGGGGTGTTTGGGCCAACTTAATCAGGTGGGTTTTGGTTTAATTAGGGGCTATAATTTAAATAAAAAATGGCTAGCTGTTAAATACTCTATTAAAATGTTAAAATGCTCAATTTAAATTAATTAAAAGTAACTAATAACTGAAAAAATGAAATTGATGATTAAGAACTTAAATAAAAATGGTTAATCAGGATTTAAAAATATAAATGACCAATTATTGGATAGTAATAGCATAAAACATATGGTTAGGCTATAATTGCAAAATTATAGCAATTATAGCCAAAAAGTGCCAATTTGACCAGTTGTGAAATAATTTGATCTTAACAAGGCCAAAAATAATGTATTAGGTCAAGAAATGTCATTGAAATCATTTGTAATTTAATTAATCTTTAATTATTAGAGATAAAAATACTGGATGAATTAGAAATAAATTAATAAAAATATGAGAAAATTATGGAAAAATACCAATTGTTATGGAAATTGATTTTGAAGGTATATATGCAAGTTAAAAAATAGTTTTGAGGAAAAATTGGGTATCAACAACTGCCCTTCTTTACCCGGAAAGGATGGAAGAGTTGTTGGGTAAAGATATGATGGCCAATTTTGACCGAGTGGAAATAGCTTGAAAGATTCAGGCCGCACCCTGGTTTCTCAGCTGCTTACATATCCCTGGTTTTACAGGAATCGGGTCGTATGTAGTTTAGGAGCCACCGGCGAAGCATACCGATGGCGCTTTTTACAAGAACGGAGGCAAAGTGCAAGGTTGGGTGAACAATCAGCTTAGGAGAACTGGAGCGGGATGGTTGTTTCTTGTCGGGTTACCTGCAAATGAGTAATACAATCATATCGTGCGTAATTTAAACATGATGCAGATTCCCGTTGGACTATGAATGTTGTCTTTGAACGGTTCAGGATGACGTCTTTAGACCATGATGTCCTGGGCCATGAATTTCTTGATGCAGGATTCACAAGCCATGAAATGATGTTCTCGGGCCATGAAGATGGTGTCTCCGAACCATGATGCCTTTGAATAATAATATGCAAACAGATAAAAGAGATTCTCAGGCCATGACATGGTGTTCTCGGTCCATGAAGATGGTGCCTCTGAACGATCACGCCTTTGGATAAGTTGGCGATATTTCAGCCCATGAAGATGCAATAGTATGATGCTGACAAGACAGAGCTTAGTCTTGCGAATTAAAGGGGCAGAGCTTAGCTCAAAATAAAAGTACGGTAAATAATGCTAGAGGCATTGGTTTCTTTTGAGAAGTAAATGGGAGGCAGCGTTTGGCCTCGAAAGGCAGAATGGTAGCCTTATGCAAGATGCGAATGCAGATGGAGGTAGCGTTTAACCTCAGAAGGCAGAAAGGTAGCCTGATGCAAGATGCTAATGCAGATGGAGGTAGCGTTTAGCCTCGGAAGGCAGAATGATAGCCTTATGCAATATGCGAATGCAGATGGAGACAGCGTTTAGTCTCGGAAGGCAGAATGGTAGCCTTATGCAAGATGCGAATGCAGATGAAGACAGCGTTTAGTCTCGGAAGGTAGAAAGGTAGCCATAAGCAAGATGTGAATGCTCATGGAGACAGCGTTTAGTCTCAGAAGGCAGAAAGGTAGCCTTATGCAAGATGCGAATGCAAATGGAGACAGCGTTTAGTCTTGGAAGGCAGAAAGGTAGCCTTATGCAAGATTAAGGAAGGACAACAGAAATTCATAGCTGGTGTTAAATTGCGGTAGAGCATTGTGATAATGAAGCATCGTTTATGCTGATAATAAATGTTGGCATGACGAGTTTGAGGAACGATGTCTTTCCTTTGAGCGGATAATATGTTTTGGGGCTTTTGCAATTTTTTGTGCTTGCATCCAAAGAAAGATCGTGAGTTTTGTAAAGGGGGAAGGTTAGTTCGCATTCCCGCTGGCTCTTCTTGGATCGTTTGCTTGATCATAATGATACTGTCTATATCATTGGGGTAGCGTTCGCTAAACAAGTTGTTTTAGAAAAATAAATATGCATGATTTTGTAAAAGTATAATATATAATCTAAAATAGTTTTAGATGAACCGACGACATGACACGGTTCGAGACATTGCAAACTCTCCTCAAAATTTTGTGCCAGTTTGCTGGGTGGACGCCTCTGAATGATGCTCGCGCGACGACTGGCTGAACTTGCTTCAGTATTTTGAGAGTCCTCCTGAAAATTCTGCCCCAGTTTCCAATTGCGGGGAAAAATAGATTTTCATTGAATTGTGACCGAACCCATAAGGCTGCCTACGTATCCCCTCTTAAACGGGAATCAGGTCAGGCGTAGTTCAATTTACATCACTGAGAAAGCATAAATATTACACATAGTAGCGCTTGACTGCATCTGAATTGATCGGTTTCGGCCAAACTTCTCCGTCCATTTCTACAAGTATGAGTGCTTTTTGCCAGCACTCTATGAACCATGTACGGACCTTGCTAGTTGGGAGAGAACTTCCCCTTGGCTTCATCTTGATGCAGAAATATTTTCTTTAACACTAGCTTCCCTGGTGTGAATCGTCTCGACTTGACTTTCTTGTTGAAGGCCCTGGCCATTCTGTTCTGATATAGTTGACCATGACATACTGCATTCATTCTCTTCCCGTCTATGAGAGTTAGTTGCTCATAACAGCTCCTTACCCACTCTGCATCGCTGAGCTCAGCTTCCTGTATAATTCTTAGAGATGGAATCTACACTTCGGCAGGAATAACAGCATCTGTACCATAAACTAGCATATAGGGAGTTGCCCTTGTTGATGTGCGTACAGTGATGCGGTATCCCAATAAAGCGAATGATAACTTTTCATTCCACTGCTTGTGCCTTTCTATCATCTTCCTTATCCATCCAAATCTGGTGATAACCAGCGAAGCAATCCATGAAGGACTACAATTCATGCTTGGCACAGTTGTCAATCAGAATGTGTATATTTGGTAAGGGGAAGTCATCTTTCGGACTGGCCCGGTTGAAATCCCGGTAGTCGACGCAGACTCCAACCTCCCCGTCCTTCTTTGGCACAGGTACAATGTTGGCTAACCATGTCGGTTACTCCACTACCCGGAGAACTTTGGCGTTGATTTGCTTGGTAACTTCTTCTTTGATTTTCAAACTCATGTCAGGTTTGAACTTTCTGAGCTTTTGTTTCACCGGTGGACATATTGGATTGGTTGGCAGTTTGTGAGCCACAATAGACGTACTTAGACTAGTCATGTCATTATACGACCATGCAAATACATCCTCATACTCTTTTAGAAACTCTGTGTATTCTTTCTTTTCTGATGGTGACAAATGAATGTTGATGCAAGTCTCCTTGACATTTTCTGAATCTCCTAGGTTGATAACTTCAGTCTCGTCCAGGTTGGACTTAGTTCTATTCTCAAAGTTCTCAACTTCTTTGACAATCTCGTCAGGTATGTCGTCTTCGTCTTAATCAATGTCTATTTGTTGCGTTGTCTCATTGCATGTCACAGTCATCGGTTCATCAAGACAAGTAATAGTAATGTTGTATAAATAAAGTAGTGAGAGAAGACAATAGCAATAAATATCGGATTCGTAAGAGAAATTTAGAAGATTCTTAATTGAATAATTGTTTTGAACATTGAAGATCTTATTGCATAAATTGAAAAAATGCAGGAAAAGGAAAATCATTTAGTAAATAAAACAGTAAATAATGCTTGTTTTAGCCTTGCTACCCCGAGGCTCTTCGGGCTTTGGTCATCTTGATAGACCAGTTCTTGAGATATGTCCCCTTGATTATAGTCTGTATAGAAGGGCCTTCCTCTCCCTCCTCCTCGAGAACAACACAGCAATCCATATCCTCGTCCTCTAGGAACAAACTCCTCATCGCTGCAAGTGCTTCTTCTTCGTCTGATCTGTATATAATGTTGGCCTACTTGAAAGTCTGCTCAATATGAGGTATCGGCTTCTCCAAAGGGTAATAGGGACCACGCCAAGGTGGCAACCAGTCGTTGAATTCTTGCCAAGTGTACTCATACCCCAGACCGAAAGTGGTACCATGCTTCTTGAGTTTTATGGGCTTTGTGATCCCTTGGAGGTTCTTACTGAGCCCTTTGCCTGGCTCATATCCTCTCTAGTTAAGGATGCTCTCAATCTTGATATCCCACCACTTGTCTTTGTCGATAGCATTGACCCGTTCAATGTGGTGGTAAGTTCCCCTGCCTATCTTCCTTTTTCCGTCAATAACCGAATAGTTTGACGACTATAAATGGGGTTGCTACCGTCACCATGAATAATCAACTCTTGGTGGTTCCACTCGAATTTTATCGCGTGATGTAGCGTTGACGCTAAGTCCACAGCAGCATGAATCCGTGGTCGTCCCAACAACAGGTTGTAGGATGCTGGCACATCTATCACCTGGAAATCCACTTCGAACCAAGTCGGTCCCATCTGCAGACATAGACTGATCTCCACCATGGTGGACCTCTGAGAACCGTTGAAGGCTTTCACATTGATCGCTCCATCCCTTATCCCATGTATCCCTTTACCCAATTTCTTGAGTGTTACCAATGGACAGATGTTAAGACTGGAACCTCCATCGATCACGATCCTTGTGATAAAATGATCTTCACATTGCACGGTGATGTGTAGCGCTTTGTTGTGCCACACTCCTTCAGGTGGTAGCTCATCCTCATGAAAAGTGATTTTATGACTCTCCAGTACCTGCCCTACCATATTGGCCATTTCCCCGCTAGTGATGTTGTTTGGCATATATGCTTCACTCAACAATTTCAACAAAGGATTTTTGTGTGTTTCAGAATTCTATAGCAAAGAGAGGATGGATATCTGTGCCGATGTCTTGTTCAGCTGGTCGATGACTGAAGACTCCTTAGCCTGTACCTTTCTCCAAAGGTCATCGGGACCTGTTTCGACAAGGGGAGGCCGGTTGGCAGCCTGCTTGCTTGACTCGGCCAGATGCTTAGGGGTGTAAACCCTACCAGTTCTCGTCATACCTTGTGCTGCGACAGCTTCCTCAGACCTGACCTTGAATTTCCTTCTCGCCTCGGCTGTGTAGTCCCAAGGAATAGCATTCGAATAGAAGGGTGGCGTGGTTGACATTGCCACCGGAATTGGTGCGGCCATCCTTACTTCAAATGGAATTTGTGTTCGTGGTGGCAAGACTGCGACCTCGAATGGTGCCGGTGCATTTACTGGAGATACAAACTCAACTTCAATTGGCACTGGTGACCTTGCAGGTGGCGTTGCTTCAAACTCAAATGGTATAGACACATTCACCTCAGCGTCCTCAGATGGTTGAATCTTGACTATGATCGATTTGAGAGTGACTGTGGGTTTCTTTGGGTCATCGCCTTCTGCGATCAACCCGATTGATCCCTCGGGATCCCAATCATCTTCTATTTCAATCATATGGATACCTATACCCTTATGGTCTAGCAAAGGATTGTCACGAACGTTTGGAGCGGGGTCTTTTGCCACAATAATCATGTTGTTAATGAGATCCTGTATTTTGTTCATCAGAGATCGGCATTCTTCGATGGTGTGTCCTTTCATGTCGGAATGGTATGCACAGGATTTGCTTGGGTTAACTCACTGAGAAGGGTTCTCAGGGGTGGCAGCAGGGATAGGTATGACATAACCAGCAGCTTAGAGAAACTCAGTGAAGTGTTTTTCCTTTTACATGCACCAGTAGTTAGAATAGGTGTTGTTAATAGAGTACAAATGAAATCCTAAAACATGGTATCTAATGCACAAAAATGCAGAATGATGCAGAATCAGAAGCCTAAACATGATCTCTAAATGCACAAATATTTCATTGTTTAAACATGGTTCAGGAGATGTAAACATGACAGGTTTATTAGTATTGTTTATCCTAAACAGGATCTCTAAGTGTACATGGCAGCGTAGAGGTTATTAGCATATTTTAGCACAGGACTTTCGAAATGAGATGCCAATAACTACTGAAAACAATAAGTGTAAGACCTAGGGAACATGGTCTCTAATGCATGATCTTGCACATATGATTCCTAGGCATGGTTCTATTGCGCAAATAAGGAATAAAACCTAATAGCATGGCTTCTACCCTCTAATAGCTATAGCATGCTTATTTACCCCTCCCTATTCACTATCCATCCCCAAAGAGTTGTTTACAACACTTATTACAGGCATTTGTACGAATTACATAAGTGAATAATGAAAAGAAGAAGTTATACTATAGGGATCCAACTGATAGGCCCAGAATCTCCAGAATGCCTCATTGACATTCTATTCACAACCTTTCACATGATTCGGGTGTGTCAGAGTTCCCTAAGGATCTCAAGGGATCCCCGGCAGTGCTCACACCAAGATTTCATAGCCAAGATAGGGTAAGTGCAGTGTGGAATGTCCACCCTTTGTGTGTCAAAGTTCATAGGGAGATCAAGGGTCCAAAGGCAATGCTAACACAGAGGGGGCAGAACTTAAGGGGTCTAAGAGTAGAGTGAGAGTGCTCATAGTTTTGAAAAGGTTAAGTAAGAAAACAGTTTTGGAAGAAAGACTTAATGGAAATATAACAAAAGTTTAACTGGTGAAAATAATTTGAAATAACAAGAACACCAATCTCATAACCAAGGAAGAGCCAGCATCACACAAAGGACCTAGAATGATCCAACAACCACAACAAGGGAAAGGGGGCTTGTGGGACATATAGGTGCAGAGTACTGAACATGTAACAGGTAGGAGCATACATAAACAATCAGAGATCCTAAGGGTTCAGAGGATCACCAGGGTATAGGATGAAACTAACATGGCAGTACCAACCAATTTAAGACAAGAGAAGATGCTCTAATCTAATGTATCAAACATAAACATGAAGATTCACACAAAGACATATTTGGGGTACACAAAGACATGGTAGATGGAATCCAAGATCCTAGTTACATGTTGAACAACAGAATAGTAAGTAAAAGCAAATTAGAAACATAATGAACTGCATCATTAATAGAAACATGTTGGTTTGAGAGCTGAAATATGAATTAGAACATACCAGTGAAGTGAAGAAAGCAGTAACACAAAGCAGAAGATAGGAGATGCACAGTAGTTAGCTTTGGCTTGCAGCTGACTAACTTAGAGTAGTAGCAAATAGAAGAGAGAATATAGAGAGTAGCAAGTTTTAGTTGTGTGAGAGAGCGAGAGAGTTGGACAGTGTTGTTCGTCCTTTATGCTAAGAAGAGAGTAGAGGTATTTATAGTTTAAAACATGCAGAAAAAATAAGGTAAGAAGTACTAAAATGCAAATCAGGATCAATTAATACCCTAACTCCCTTTAAATAGGGAGTCACAATTCAAACAGACACAAACTGTGCTAAACAAGGAAAGGAATCAATCAGAAACTGATTTTTACCGTAATAGGGGTAGTAAAAGTATATGGCATGCAATTAGGACTAAATACATAATACACAATTAAGGAAAATGTATATTAAACAGTTGACAGCATATTTATGCATATAAAAATAGGCAGAGTACAGTTTAATTCTGGACATTAATCAAGAGAATTTCGAATGATATTCAAAATAATAGAACCAGTACCAATTAGGGAGATTATCACACAAGTAAGAAAATAGTTTGAAAAATTAGTAAAGTAGTATCATTCAAAGGGAAATATCCCGGTTTTGAGGGAAATCAAAATCAGTAAAGGATATAGGGTAAAAAATTAATAAAACTTTAATCAAATAATACTGGAGTATCATATGTTAAGCAAGAATCAGAAAACCCTTGGTAAAGTAAGAATCACACAAAGTCGAGGATTCAAACTAGAGCATAATATATATCAAAGGGGGATAAACATAGCATATACAAGAATCTGAAACCCTAACAAGGCATATAGGGTAAAAAGAAAATCACAAGAAGCACAGATCGTTTCATAAGAAACAAGCACACATAAGGATTGAACGAACACATCATCAGAGACAGTCTAAAATTAGGGCTTTTTAGCATAATAAGTCATATATCAAGAAAAACATACGAGAATCGTTTAAACATAGTAAAAATTACTTAAAATCAGGAGTAGAGTCATTTTTGAAAAGGGGTTAAGAAACCCTAGTTTTGAAAGTGAAGAAATCGTTTAAGAACAGAGAGATTTCTTTGAAGAAAACAAGTAAAACCCAATAATATTCATAGATCTATTACAGATCTAAAGAATCAGAAGGTTTAGAGTCTAGCGTTTCTAAAAAGAACCCGGAAAAGAGGAAGAAATCTCAGAGATATTACCGGTCTTTGGTCGGAAAAGGGTAGATCTTACTCGACCAGCCATAGATGGCCGGAAAAATGGCATGAGACCGGAGAGATGAGTGCAACCACCTCTGGTTCACCTGAGAGCCTCAAACGGTGACACAAGTGCAAAGGATGGAGCCATAGGGCTGGTAGGAGGTGAGACTTCCATGGTTTCCGGCGAGGAAGTGGCCGGAGAAGGGAAGACAAGGGCCCAGTAGACGAAGAGCTTAGAGAGATGGGAGAGAACTCAGAGAGACGGCTGAGAAAATGAGAGGAGGGAAATGAGTCGGGGGAGGGTAGTCTTTAGGTCTTAATTTGGTAAGGTCGAATCTTGACTGTTGATTTGAATTAATCAACGGTTCGGATTAATAGGTGCTTGGGCCGGGTAGGATTTTAGGTCTGGGCTGGGGTGTTGGGGCCCATTGAATCAGGTAGGTTTGGGTTTAATTAGGGGCTATAATTTAAATAAAAAATGGCTAGTTGTTAAATACTCTATTAAAATGTTAAAATTCTCAATTTAAATTAATTAAAAGTAACTAATAACTGAAAAAATGAAATTGATGATTAAGAACTTAAATAAAAATGGTTAATCAGGATTTAAATATATAAATGACCAATTATTTGATAGTAATAGCATAAAACATATGGTTAGGCTATAATTACAAATTATTGCAATTATAGCCAAAAAGTGCCAATTTGACCAGTTGTGAAATAATTTGATCTTAATAAGACCAAAAATAATGTATTAGGTCAAGAAATGTCTTTGGAATCATTTTTTATGCAATTAATAATTAATTATTAGAGATAAAAATACTGGATAAATTAGAAATAAATTAATAAAAATATGAGAAAATTATTGAAAAATATCAATTGTTATGGAACTTGATTTTGAAGGTATATATGCAAGTTAAAAAATTGTTTTGAGGAAAAATTGGGTATCAACATGGAGCCACTAGTTGCTCCAGCTCAAGAGCATGTACAATAGGTTGTTATGTCGGTGGGACCAACTAGGCACCAACAGTGTCCATTGTGATCTGAGGCCTTCAGGAGTCATTAGCTCATATTTTGACTATGTGCACGAGCCTGGCTCAGGCAGTGTCAGTTCTAGTTGCACCGGCCACTTCAAGGTCGGGGGAGGTTCCTAGACTCTTGTCGCCCGTAATCTAGAGCAACTAGCTCATGGTCATCAAACACCGGATGTATTTCCAGTTCAGCCGATTGCTGCCGCTCGGGCGGAGGTTGGTCTCCATATCTGGAATGAGAAGCAGAAGCGAATGGAGCATTTTGGGAGGCTTAGACCTCTGGAGTTTAGTGGAGCATAGCTAAAGGATGCTCAGGATTTTATAGACCGGTGTCGGTGAATTCTTCGCACAACATGTATTTTGGAAACCAATGGGGATCCATTTACTATTTATCAACTGAGAAGGGAAGCTTACTGATGGTGGAATACTTATAAGTTGAGTAGGCCAGCCCATGCAGCGCCATTTACATGGCATGAGTTTTCAGTTCTCTTATTAGAGAAGTTTTTCCCACAGACTCGCAGAGAGGAGTTGCGTAGGTAGTTTGAGCAGCTACGCCAGGTGGGTATCATAATGACTCAGTATTAGATGAGGTTTGTAGAGTTGTCTCATCACGCGATATGGTTGTTTACCACTGAGAGGGAGAAGACTAGGAGGTTCATTGATGGACATAATATGGTTTGCGATTCATTATTGCTTGAGCGGTTGCGACGGATGCTAGGTTTGACCAGGTGGTCGAGATTGTTAGACGTTTGGAGCCGGTTCGCCGGCAGGAGTGTGAGGAGCGGGAGGCCATGAGGCCTCGTAGTTCAAGTGATTTCAGCAGTGCCTCATCTGGAGGCCAGTCCTATTAGAGTAGAGGTCATTTTTCGAGACCAGTTCAGGAAGCTGGACATGTTCCTCATGATTCTTAAATTAGCCATAGTTCCTACAGTGCCCGCGCAGTTCAATCATGATTGAATGTATTTTTGGTATAGAGTTCTTACCGTGCTCCATCTGCCTATGTTTCCATAGACAGTTCTTCGGGTCAGCAACCTATCAGGAAGAGTTGTTACGAGTGCGGAGACTGAAGTCATCTCAAGAGATAATGCCCAAGACTATTGAGTAGGGTTCCATAACATATCTCTCATCCTATCATTTCAGCAGCAGCAGCTACACCACCCGTGTAGCTAGCTCAAAGTGGAGCCCACTCAGCTCGAGACTGACCTAGAGGGGGAGGTTGATCAGGTGGTGGTCAGGCCCATTGCTATGCATTTCCAGCCAGGCCATAAGCAGTTGCTTTCAATGCCGTAATTAGAGGTATTGTTTTAGTATTCACAGGGATGCTTCAATATTATTTGATCCTGGTTACACTAATTCATATGTGTCATCATACTTTGCTTGTTATTTTGATATGCCCCGTGATTCTTTAGTTATGCTTGTTCATGTATCTATATCGCTATGTGACTCTATTGTTTTGGGCTGTTTGTGTGGTGACTATTGGGGAATTTGAGACGATATATTAGGCATGGATTTGTTATCACCATGCCATGCTACTCTAGATTGTCACGCTAAGACCGTGATGTTGGCGATGCCGGGGTTGCCTAGGATTGAGTGGAGAGGTTCCCCGGAATATGTTCCCAGTAGAGTGATTTAATATTGAAGGCCCAACAGATGGTTTGGAAGGGATTTCTGGCATAATTGTCCTTTGTGAGGGATGTTATTGGTGATGCTCCTACCGTTGCGTTAGTTTCAGTAGTGAGAGACTTTCCAGATATGCAGACCTACCAAGTATGCCACTCGACAGGGACATTGATTTTGGTATTGATATGGTGACGGGCACTCAGTCCATCTCTATTCATCTGTATCATATGGCACTAGTAGTGTTGAAGGAATTAAAAAAACAACTGTCGGAGTTACTTGATAAGGAAGTCATCAGGCCTAGTGTGTCTCCTTGGAGTGAACCTGTTCTATTTGTGAAGAAGAATAATGGTACTATGCGTATGTGTATTGATTACAGGTATTTGAATAGAGTTACGATTAAGAACAAGTACGTAATACCTCATATTGATGACTTATTTAGCTAGCTACAGGGTGCTAGAGTGTTATCTAAGATTGAATTGAGGTTTGGGTACACCTGTTGAAGATTCGGGATTTTTATATTATGAAGATGGCTTTTAGGACCCGATATAGTCACTATGAGTTTCTCGTGATGGCTTTTGGGCTGACAATTACCCCAACAACCTTTATGCACCTGATGAAATGTTTATTCCAGCCATATCTGGATTCATGTGTCATCGTATTCATTGATGATATATGGGTGTACTCATCTATCCAGTAGGATCATGAGCGACATTTGAGGATTGTACTCCCTAATTTGAGGGAGAAGAATCTATATGCTAAATTCTCCAAGTGTGAGTTTTGGATGAATATGTGGCGTTCTTGGGCCATGTCATGTCAAATAAGGGGATCCATATGGATCCAAAGAAGATTGAGGCAGTTCAAAGTTGGCCTAATCTGTCTTCAGCTTCTGAGGTTCGGAGTTTTCTTGGGTTGGCAAGTTATTATCGCTGTTTTGTGGAGGGTTTCTCATCCATTACTGCACCTTTGACTAGATTGACCCAGAAGGGTGACTCATTCTTGTATTCTGAGGAGTGTGAGGAGAGCTTTAAAAAGCTCAAGTCTGCATTGACTACAACTCCAATGTTTGTGTTGCCTATAGGTTTGGTAACTTACATTGTGTATTGTGATGCATCGCGTATTGGGCTTCGTACGGTGTTGACGTAGGATGTTAGGGTGATTTCCTACACATCTAGGCAGTTGAAGGTTCATGAGAAGAATTATCGTGCACATTACTTAGATTATGCAACTATTGTTCATGCATTGAAGATTTGGAGGTACTACTTGTACGATGTTCATTATGAGGTCTATATCAACTGCCGGCGTCTCTAGCACCTGTTCAAGAAGAAGGATATTTGTGGTAGAGGAGATGGTTAGAGTTTCTTAAAGTCTACGATATAACCCTGTTATATCACCCGGGGAAAGCCAATGCGGTGGCTGATTCTTTGAGTAGAAAGGCGGAGAGTGGGGGCAGCTTGGCATATTTACTGATAGAAGAGAGGCCACTAGCTATGGATGCTCAGACCTTGGCCATGCAATTTGTTAATTTGTATGTCTTGGAGCCCAGTCGTGTTCTTGCTTGTATTATGGCACAATCATCGTCGTTGAAGTGTATCAAGGCTCACCAATTTGATGATCCTCACTTGTTTGTGTTGAAGGATACAATGCATCATAGTGGTGCCAAGGAGGTTGTGATTGGTGATGATGGTGTTATGCGGCTTCAAGGCTGAATTTCCGTTACAAATATTGATCGGTTGAGAGATTTGATACTTGAGGAGACTCACAACTCGTAATACTGCATTCATTTAGGTGTCGCAAATATGTACAGTGACCTAAAACAACACTGTTGGTTGCGAAGAATGAAGAAAGATATCATTGCTTATGTATTTCGGTGTTTGAATTATCAACAGGTGAAGTACGAGCAACAAAAAACCGAAAGGGTTGATTCAGAGATTGGAGATACCGGAGTGGAAATGGGAGAGTATTACCATTTATTTTGTTTTTGGGCTACCACGGACGTTGAAGAAGTATGACACAATTTGGTATATTGTGGATCGGTTGACTAAGTCAGCACACTTCATTCCGGTGGTGACTTCCCATTATGCCGAGTAGTTGGCTCAGATCTATATCCGGGAGATTATCCGTTTGCATTGCATGCCCATTTCCATCATTTCTGACCGAGGCACTTAGTTCACATCGCAGTTTTGAAGAGCAGTGCAGCGAGAGTTAGGCACACGGGTTGAGTTGAGTACAACATTACATACTTAGACTGACGGGAAGTCCAAGCTTACTATTCAGATCTTGGAGGATATGTTACGTGCATATGTTATGGACTTCGGAGGTTTGTGGGATCGGTTTTTTCCTTTAGCATAGTTTGCCTACAATAACAACTTTAGTGGAGTATCCAGATGGCTCCTTATGAGGCCTTATATGGAAGGAGATGTCGTTCTCCATTTGGTTGCTTTGAGCCGGGGAGGCTTAGTTTTTGGACCCCGATTTGGTCTGTGATGCCTTAGAGAAGGTAAATTTCATATAGGAGCATCTCCGTTCATCGCACTCTAGATAGAAGAGTTATATTGATGGGAATGTTCATGATATTGCATGTATGGTGGGCGAGAATGTTTTGCGCAATGTTTCACCCATGAAGGGTGTGATGGGATTCGGGAAGAAGGGCAAGTTGACCCCTCGACATATTTGACCTTTTGAGGTTCTTGAGAGGATTGAATAGGGTATCGTGTCCCTTTTTCTCGCGAAATCAGGTTTCAACATGTGACAACTCTTTTAAGGAAGTGTTAAAAGAGAGAGTCTCCACCTAACGGGTTCAAGATGCATTAGGGCACCTATATGCATATGACTCGGGTTTACTAGTTTGCGTCACCAAAGATTGAGTAAGGGCTCAAATTACCTCGAGGAGAAGGTGTTAGGCATTCTTCGAGGTCCACAACTGTGGGTCCCGGCCGAACTCGAATTATATGAATTCGTCAGACAAACAAAGATGAAGAAAGCAAGAAGTTTGGGAAAATTTATTATTGAAAGACTTGGAATAAATACAAACACTTGATTCAAAGATAAATGGGGGGTCCTAAGTTTTTTAGCCTAAAGGATCACCCCGTGCAACATAAATAATACTTTGTAACTCCCTCGAGATGGGTGTTACTCATATTATTCAGCGAGCACAGACTATCTTCTCCTGCTACCCGATTACTATCTTTAAGTTTTTACCTAAAGCGCACTAGTTGATTCTAAATCGTGCCTTATGTGTGCACTACCCGTCCCATGCCTATGACCCAGAAGGCATTTGGACCTACTATTTGGGTAGTTCTAGACTTTACTTAGGTTTCTCAAAAATGATAAATCTAAGCAAGATTTAAAACATGTAGGACTAAACATAAGGGAAATAAATGGCTCAAGTTAGCCTCCACATATAGGCAACAAGTGCACACAAACAGATTTTACATATTAGGCAGGTGACAATTCCAGAATTAATACGAAATAGAGTCCTTAAGTCCTATAGTCATGGATTCTATGTGATTCTAAATTTCAAATGTACAGACAGTGTTGCTTTCTTAGAACAACGAATTTGCAGATTGCATGTATTACAAATCCTATAGGCATGCTTTCTAAATTGTTTCCGCAGTAAAGCAGCGAAACAGTTGGTAGGTTAAAATTGCCAGTGTGTGATTTTATCACCATACTTTTTAGGCGAGCAATAGGGTCCTATAGGCAGGATTTCTAAGAATTGTCAATTAAAACTAGTTATTATCTTCTCATTCCTATAGGAAAGATTTCTAGGTTAGCAATTAAATAGGAATAACAGTAATAGTAGCTAATTTTATTATATTCCTATAGGCATGATATCTACGTGAATATTGTAAAGAGCAGGTATTTGTTACTCAAATGTAATCCCATATGCATGATATCTAACATGAAGCAATTTGAATAAATTATTATTGTGTCACAGCATAATAGGAGATGATAACATGTGGGAAATGAACATGTGAGCAGGTGAGATTATCTATGTCCTATTGGCATGTTATCTAACAAACACCTAGAAATAGAGCATGTTGAACAAATTGAACACTCAGATCCTATAGGCAGGATTTCTATCCTTTCATGAAAACATTAGAATATACCCATTTTCCCAATTTACTAGTACCCCAATCGTTATTACAGAATTATTACAGGCCCAATACTGAATAAAATTACAAAGTGTTACAAATAACTATAGTGGGCCTAAGACAGGCCCAAAGTGTACCCAGCTCAGCCAGGCCTTCAATTTTGTTTCCACACAGATCTCACATAGCCCAAAAACAACAAGTGAACTTAGATTATACCCAACAGCCATAATTGATCAAAGGATGCAGGAAAACAGTCATTTACATAAGCCAAATGGCTTATTCAATAAGCATAGAGAGGGCAGAATTGAGCAGTCAAGAAGAAAATGGACAAGAACCTTAGGCCCTAGTGTGTCAGAGTTCACAAGGGCCTCAAAGTGGACCCCGAGCAGTGCTCACACTAGGGAGGTTAATAGAGAAGCTTTAGAGGGGCCTTGGCTTTCAGCCGGCCAAGAACTAGAGACTCAGAATGGGGAAACAACCAATGAAAATAGTAGTAAAGTAACAGGGTTTGGAAGAGTGCATAGATATTACAAAGTGATCACATAATGAACATATCAACACAGAAAGTGCATGAACTCAAGAGACAATTTAATGCTGCAAGTTTTAAATTAACGCATTGGGGTAGGGTATGCTTATATGAGGCAAGGAGTCTTAAAACTTTTGGGATTACAAAGCTAATAGGCAAGAAGCATTAGGCTAGTAAGACAAACAGTTATCACTAATGCAATAAGTTCAAACCTAAACGGCCATATTATGCTAAAGACAGGGATTAAGCAGTACAACCTATACCAGCAAGGCAGATAGAATCACATATTATAAGGGAAAACAAGTCAGGAAAGATTAATCTAAGATAATTAACTGCTAGGGGTACAGAATAGGTTGGGTAAGAACATACTAAGTGACAAACATAATCATAGGAGAAAATTACAACTAGTGTGAAGGTCTTAACAGATTAGGACACGCTAATAACATAAATTAATCACTATAGAAATTCAAAATCAGGCAGGAAACATGATTAGGCCACACAGCCAATGCAAACACTCAAATTGTCAATACATTAAGCTAAACACGCTTCAAGCTGTCCAAATTGCCTAAGCTAGATACAAAGACATTTTTCAGACTTAACAGTTTAGGCGTGAGACAATGCTAGAGAAGTTCATGCGATAGGCAGAATCACACATGAAGAGAGTCAAGGGATTTGTATGAAGTCATGCAATTCCAGAAAACTTAGATATGCTAATTAAGACATAATGGAATAAACATTGCGAAGGTTGAGAACTAACCAGTTATTGCTCAACAAACAAGAAAAGAACGGTAATATGACCTAGAATCCAGATGCGTCAAGTTCCCAAGGGTTTCAAAGAACCCAGGGCAGTGCTCACACCCAAGGAAGGTTGGAAAATAGGAAATCTGGTGGCCTTGGCTTTCAGCCGGCAAAGAGCCAAAGCAGAACAAAATAGCAAACGAACACAGAGTGAAAGCTTTAGTTTTTCAGTGAAAATTTAGCGATTGAAGTATGTCTAAGAGGGAATGGGGGAGGTGTTTATATAATGATAAAATCGAACAATAAACAAAGAAACATAGTGATTTAAGCATAAAACAAGGAAAATAAATATATAAATCGGCCTGACAATCAATTTAAGAGATCTGTAAACCCTAGTTTTTAGGGAAATTGAAAATAAACAAAATATAAACGAATAATCGGACTCACGGTAGCATAGGACGAATATAGACAGATTAATACTCAAAATCAGGGTTTTAGAACCAATTTTGGTTTGATTTCGGAAGAGATCTACTTGCCATGTTTAGGCAAGAACTTAGGGAATACCATAAGAGAAGAACCATTACCAAAAGAGGGTCGTATATGGAAACAAATAGACATTGAATCCCATATTTGGTAGGATTAGGAGAAGATTTAGGGGTGGGCGGTTTTAGGGTTCTTTAGAGAGGGAAGAGAGGTTGAGAGAATGTAAGGGCGGCAAGTTAGGGGGATAATGGGTTAGAGTTTCTAAGAGGGTAATTAAAAGGGAGAGAATAAACAAGGGTCGTTGATCTTGAGAGATCAACAGCCAGGATTTAAAAATGAGTGGGGCGGGTGGGTCAAGTGTAACGGGTACCAACCAGGTTTTGAGCTAAGGGGTTATTGGTTTGGGTTGGGGTTATTGGGCTAAGATATTGGGGTTTTGGGGCCATTTATTTGGTCCGAAATTATTTAGAAATTGGGGCTAGTTTTTAAATACCCAATATTTATCGAAAAATAATTTATAAAAGTAATTAATAGATAATAAAATTGTTGTTTGGGCACTAAAATGATTCAAAACAATAACTTAACATTATAAAAAAATATAAAAAGTTATATTGGCAAAAATAATGTAATTATACATGAATATAGGCTATTATTGCAAAAATATGCAATTAGCCTAAAAATATAAATGTAAGTATGAAAAAATGAAGTAAAATATTATAAAACATGCATGTTGGTGTAAATAATAAGTTTGGATGATTAAATCATCATAAATAATTTGAAGGATAACTATTTGATATTTATATAATAAAAAATATAAAAATAAATTAGTTTAGGGTTTCTATAAATCATAGAAAATTATGAAAAATGCTTGTATAGGTTTATAAACTAAATGATGATGCAAATATACTATTTTGAAAGTATATATATACAATATGAGAGAAAAAATGGGCATCAACAGCTGCACCTCTTTACCCGGGAATGATGAAAGAGTTGTCAGGTAAAGAATATTGACAAATTTTGACCGAATGGGATGGTTTGAAAAATAGAGGTTGAACTCTAGTTTCGGAGTTGCCTACATATCTCTGGTTTTACAGAAATCAGGTCGTGTATAGTTCTGGATCCAGTGGTGAACTAAGCTGATGAAGTTGTTATAGGAATAGACAGGCTCAGACGATACCGGGTGAGTCTATATAGAATTGTGAATGGATGTATCTCGGAACAATTATGGATGAGAATTTGAATGGTTATCAAGTGGAAGTGGGTAACGGGCGGTGGTTGGTTGCATTTGCAGTAATTTCATGATGTGAGCATCAAACGGAAATCGGAGCGAAGATTGCTCCCGTTAAAAGAACGGTTACCTCCTAGATTACCTACAAAAATTAAACTCAATGCATGCAAGTATATATGGGATTATTGCAATAATTTAAACATGATGCAAATTCCCTTTGGACCATGAAAGTTGTCTTTGGACGATGAGGATGATGTCCTTAGATCATGATGTCCTGGGCCATGAATCGCATGATAAGGGATTCACAGGCCATGAAATGATGTTCTCGGGCCATTAAAATTGTGTCTCTGAACTATGACGCCTTTGAATAATGATGTGAAATATTGAGAGATCGGCAGGCCATGGCATGGTGTCTTCCGGCTATGAGGATGATGCCTTCGGACTATGAAGCATTTGGACAAGATGGAGATGTTTCAGCCCATGAAATGCAGAGACATGATGCTTGTTCATATGCGAAGCGAAAACAAGACAGAGCTTAGTTTTGTATAAGTTGGGGGGTAGAGCTTAGCCCCGGGAAAGTAGAAAATAGTGATAGAGTTCATGTAGCATATCATTCAGTATCATGCAAGGAAAGGAAAATATTATCCTTATGCAGTTGAGGAGGCAGATCTTAGCCTTATGCAAAATAGGAGACAATGCTTAGTCTCATGTAATTGGGAGACAGTGCTTAGTCTCATGCAGGGAAAGGCAGTGCTTAGCCTTATGCAGTTGAGGAGGCAGTGCTTAGCCTTATGCAGTTGAGGAGGCAAGGCTTAGCCTCATGCAAGATAGAAGACAATTCTTAGTCTCATGCAATTGAGGAGACAGTGCTTAGTCTCATGCAGGGAAATGCAACGCTTAGCCTTATGTAGTAGCCTCATGCAAGATAGGAGACAATGCTTAGTCTCATGCAATTGAGGAGGCAGGGCTTAGCCTCATGCAAAATAGGAGACAATGCTTAGTCTCATGCAATTGAGGAGACATGTCTTAGCCTTGTGCAAAAAAAAGACAATGAGTGATAGTAGAGCATTTTTTTAGCTGGAGACGTTTTTACTTTTGGCAGCTTTGTCGTTACGAAGATAGTGATTTTGATGTGTGTACGTAAATATTTGTGAATATTCCTTGTTCCTGCATCCAAAAAAAAATCGTGAATTTTTGCGGGGAAGGTTGGTTCGTGCCTTCGCCTACTTTCTTTTCTTTGCTCTGTATCGGGATCCTGCTCAAGTTGCCATGGGTAGATTCTGAACAAAAATAAAGTTTTTGAGAAAATATGCATACATTTGATGAATGTAGTTATTTAAAAACATAGTAGTATGCAATATTAAGTAAATTAGATGAACCAATGACTGTGACACTTTTAGAGACATTGCGACTTCTTTTTATTAGAAGTTTGAGGTCCCTCGTCAAAATTCTGCCCCAGTTTAGTAAGCGATTCTTTGACTGTTCTGCATATGATGGACTTGCTCCAGTCCTCAAAATTCTGCCCCAGTTTCTGACCATGGTGAAAATGAAGATTATATTGAGTTGTGACCGGACCCACAGGGCTTCCTACGTATCCCTTCTTAAACGGGAATCAGGTTGAGTGTAGTTCAGTTATGTCAGATGAAGAAATGATAGTCTTTGGCC
Source organism: Nicotiana knightiana (assembly GCA_005239525.1). Taxonomy (NCBI): domain Eukaryota; kingdom Viridiplantae; phylum Streptophyta; class Magnoliopsida; order Solanales; family Solanaceae; genus Nicotiana; species Nicotiana knightiana. The sequence goes on along the minus strand of ML408392.1, from coordinate 217,166 downwards.
ATGTTTCTCCGTCCATTTCTGCAAGTATGAGTGCTCCTCCTGTTAGCACTCTATGAACCATTTAGGGCCCTTGCCAATTGGGTGAATATTTCCCTTTGGCTTCAGCTTGATGCGCGAAGATCTTCTTCAGCACAAGCTGCCCTGGTGTGAACTGCCTAGGTCTGACCCTTCTGTTGAAAGCTCTGGAGATTCTGTTCTGATAAAGTTGACCATGGCATACCACATTCATCATTTTCCCGTCAATAAGGGTTAATTGTTCGTAGCGACTTCTTATCCATTATGCATCACTGAGTTCGACCTCTTGTATAATTCTTAAGAATGGAATTTCGACTTCGGTAGGAATGACACCTTCAATACCGTAGACCAGCAAGTAGGGATTTTCTCCGGTTGATGTGCGGACTGGTACAATACCCCAATAAGGAAAATGGTAATTTCGCGTGCCATTTCTTGTGGTTATCTACCATCTTTCTCAATATTTTCTTGATATTCTTGTTTATGGCCTCCACGGCTCCATTCATTTAAGGCATGTATGCTGTAGAATTCTTATGCTTGATTTTAAAGGTTTCACACATAGCCTTCATTAAGTCAATATTGAGGTTGGCAGCATTGTCGGTGACGATGGATTCTGGCACCCCGAATCGGCAAACAATACGATCCCTGACAAACTCTGCGACGACTTTCTTGGTTATAACCTTGTAAGATGCATCCTCAACCCATTTTGTGAAGTAGTCTATGGCCACTAAAATGAAGGCCAAAGTTCACTTCTTGCATTGAGTTCATTTGGTGGAACCTGTATCATATATGCATGTATTACCATTGATGACACTTCTGGACATACCTGATGCAGTCTATTTCCTTAGTCATCCAAAAATATCTTGCTCTCAATATCCTCTTGGCTAAAACAAAATCGTTCATGTGTGGTCTGCAAGTTTTGGCATGTATCTCTTCGAGCAGTTTGGAAGCTTCCTTGGCGTCAACACACCGTAATAACCCTAGGTCGGGAGTCCTTTTGTACAGAATTCCTCCACTTTGGAAGAAGTGGTTAGATAATCTTCGGAGTGAGCATTTCTGAGTATGATTTGCATGTTCCGGGTACTCTCTTTTTGCCAAGTATTCCTTGATATCATGGAACCATGGATTCCCATCTGTTTCTTCTGCAACGTAAGTGCAATAAGATGGTTGATTATGGATTTTTATTGGGATAGGGTCGATGAAATTTTTGTCCGGGTGTTATATCATGGAAGACAAAGTGGCCAATGCGTTTGCAAACTCATTCTGGATTGTCTGAACATGTTTGAACTCTATCTTTGTGAACCTCTTCATCAACTCTTGCACATGATATAGATATGGTAGTATTTTGGTATCTTTGTAGCCCACTCTCCTAGAACCTGATGTACCAGAAGGTTTGAATCACCAATTAGAAGTAATTCCTGGATATTCATGTCGATAGCCAAATTAAGCCCCAAGATGCAAGCCTCATATTCTGCAATATTGTTGGTGCATGGAAATCATTTTGCAGATACCGGATAATGTTGACCTATCTCTGATACCAAAACAGCTCTGATGCCCACTCTTTTGAAATTTGCAGCCCCATCGAAGAACATTCTCCAACCACCGTAGGTTTCGGTGATATCTTCCCCTACAAATGATATTTCTTCATCGGGAAAATACATTTTCAATGGTTCATATTCTCCTCCTACATGATTTTCTGCCAGATGATCGGCTAATGCTTGTCCCTTGACCTCCTTCTGAGTTATATAGATGATGTCAAATTCACTCGACACTATCTGCCATTTTGCCAGCTTCCCTGTAGGCATGGGTTTCTGGAAAATGTATTTCAGGGGATCCATCCTTGATATGAGATATTTGGTGTAGGCACAGAAGTATTGCCTCAATTTCTGAGCTATCCACGTCAGGGCACAGCAGGTGCGTTCCAGCAAAGAATATCGTGCTTCATAGGGTGTGAACTTCTTACTCATATAGTATATGGCCTGCTCTTTTCTCCCCGTCTCATCATGTTGTCCCAAGACACAACCGAAAGCTCCGTCTAGTACAGACAGGTAGGGAAGCATCTCCACTATAACAAGGGCCTCTTCCAATACCATATTCCAAAAACTACAACCAGAGAAATCCAACAACATATAAATATGAATAACAAGACATCATATAACAACAACAAGTCACAACTACTTCAGGACGAGTGGCAAGTTCTGATTGGAATCTGTATAACACATATCACCCCTTAAAGACTTCTTACATTAACTTAATAATCTCATTAAAATGATAATGAAGTCATTTATCAATGATTCTGTCCTTATACCATATATTTATAACAAAGGAAACAATCCACAACTCCAACTATCTTCAATTAGCAACTTTATTCACTAGTTCATGTCTAATCCATCCATTTAACTTAATCAAAATCAGATAACATTAAGAACATGCAAGAACATAATAAAAATACCTCCTACAGTAGCTTCAAGTCGAAATCCAAGTTATATTTAGCTTACAATAGCCCTCAATGGCAATTGATGCGAGACTAAATTGCATAGTTTAACATGTGATATACCTTATATTTTATGCGCATTAATGATAAAAATACACTTGTTATGTGCTTAATGGAGTTTATTTCATGCGTAGGTGAAGTGGAGATGGAAACGGAGCTAAAAGGATGCAAATACGTCGAAAAATACGCGAAAGGAGACACCCGGGCGATAGCCGGGCGACAGAGCCAAACAGCCTGACCATACCTGGCGTTAGCCAGGCGTTTGGGCTGAAACGCCAGCCCTACCCTGGCGTTAGCCAGGCGTTTGGGCTGAAACGCCAGCCCTAGCCTGGCGTTAGCCAGGCGTTTGGGTCCAAACGCCAGGTTCCCCAGTCGGCCAGAAATCGAGTTTTGACGGGTTTAAGTGTTTTCCAATTGAAATAGAAGTCTCCTACACGGTTAGGGTTCACCCTAAACCTATAAATAGACTCCTAAAACACAACTACAAGGGGGGGTTCACGGAGATACACAGAGATTCGAGATTAGAGTGGATCGAAGGCAAAACATCAATTTGTACATATTTTCTTCTTTACTTTGTAGTTTAATTATGCAAGTTATTTTAGATTTTATTCTTATGAATTTGTTTAGCTAATTTCTTGTGGAACCCGTTGGGGAATAAACTTATTGTGATATTAATATAGCTTTGATTGGTTGATTAAACTCTATTTGTTCAACTACGTTCTTGTTGTAGTTGATTGAAGGGCCCTCAATTAGCTGTGCCTATTTATTATGTATCTACTTGAGAGAGAGTGCATATTTAGGTAATTGTTTGAACAACACCACTCCCAGAGTATAGACGAAAGTCATAACCGAGGGTTTAGAGGTTGGATTAGAGATAACGATACTTCGGGTGCAATCTAAGTGAACTGTAATGCAATCTAGCTAGCGTAACTTGAGAGAGTGCGTCTAGTAAATTATCATAATTACTTGAGAGAGATTTATGGTAGATAGAGTGTTCATGATTGATAGAGACGATTAATCAAGCTATACGAAGTATCCGAGAAGTAAGTTCACCAGCGGGGGAAACCATAACCTTAGATTTTTATTACAATTGTTTATACCTTAGCATAGTTAATCTTTAGTTTTAATCTTTAGTATTAGTAATTTAAATAACATCAGGTGACAGCTGAGTAGTATTTTAACAGCGTGCTTGATACGTCAATTCCCTGTGGGATCGACTCTGGGCATAATACCCCAGGATTATATTTGCAACGCCCGCTTAGTCTTCTACAAGACATAGTTGAGCGTGATCAGCAATACAACACCATAGAAGTGAGTTAAGTTAATCTAAGTATTATCTTGTAATTTATAATCCTAGAAACTTAACCAACATACAAGCAAGCTTAAACACAACTAGTAGGCTGTTATACTCACCTTATCCAGTAGAAAAAATTAGAAATTTCACCCTAACACAACCCACAACTATCTTCAATGACAACACAACCTCAAAGAGGTGTTGTTCTTCACTAGAACTAACTTTTGATGTTGAAATATGGTGTAATCACTTTGGAATCACTTCAAACACTTATGCTTTCTATTTAGGAGGGTTAGTAGAAGTTTGGAGACAAACTTGAGTCGAAAATGAGCAAAAATAGGCGTCCAAATCGTTTATAAAGTGAAGTAGGTCGACCACCGCTTAAGTGGGTCCCATTGGGAGCTGTTTGCGCAGTAAAGCAAAAATGCGCATATCTCTATATGTAGTATTGATGAATGGTTTAATTCAGTAGAAACTATACTTGTAAATATTCAATTTTATATGTGGATCATCCCTTAATTCAAAGTATATTGGGAGAAAAGTACAACTACATTTGACCTAATTTTCAGCACATTATGAATGTAACTTGTGATGACCTTTGCCAACTTTTGTTCCACAACTCGTTTGACTTTAAAATGTAACACAAGACTATCATAAGACTAAAATAACTCATAACATAACCTCTTTATCATGGTAATCACCCTAGTCTCAACCCAAAAGTACATGTTATAATATTCCGAACTTGTCGACTTTCGACGAAACTTATTTTCCTGAATGTTTTTAGCTTATAAGCCTTCCAACCCTCTCGGTAATTGTTAACCATGATCTTAAAGATTATCCTCCTAGGTAACATGATTAATTTACTTTATGTACTTCCAATGAAAATCTCATTTATGAGCTTACATCGGTTGACTTACGACATACTCTCACGTGCAAAAATATGGGGTGTAACATCATTCCCCTCTTCGGAACATTCATCCTCGGATGTTGACCGATGTGCTTATCATTCTCGTAATCTATAGCTCTTTCAAATACTCTAATATGTCCTTTTCATCTAGGCAATTGTTCTGTGAATAAATTTAAAGGCCAGGGCATTCCATCCTTTAGGCCTCTTTCTTACACCACGACTTGTGATTGGAATTCTTCCAATTCATAATTGTTGCTACCTTCTGTCATGGAGCCTGTAGGATATGACCTTGTATGTGCGCCTACTTGACTCTTCTCTCCTTTTTCCTCAAGCTTTTAGCCAATCTCTATGCCTCACTTTGTGAACATATACGGAACTATGACAAGTTGTCTCTCAAGGAATCGTAGGTGTAAAAAGGTTGTTCGCTAGGTACTTGTCCAACTTACGACTACTTCTATATCTTGTTTCATAGCCTGGTGTTACTACATCTACTTAGCTTATACTATACCATAACATATACTTCGGTTTATTATTTTTGAGGTTTTCTACTCAACTCTAGGTTACGCTCTCGGTGCTTATCCTATATGTATAAATGTAGGTCCTTTAATGCTTCCTCATTATTGTTCATCTTAAGAATGAAAGCCTAGTCTCACCTCATACTTTTGAACTTTTATCCATCTATTGGTGATTCAGCTTAATATTTATCTATAATCTGCTACTAATAACTTGAAACCTCTTATATAATACATTGTCACTAGTGCTCGCATCGCATCGGGAACATTTGAAGTAATTTTCCTGATCCACCTAGGGACAATACTATACTTCAATAACAATATTCATAGCATCCCAACATGATTCATCTTAAGAGGGTATTTTAATATTGTGCAATTCATGAAATATTTTTTCTTTAAAATCATTACTCAATCAAAGGCATAAACGTCATCCTCTAACCTATCACCATTACATCCTTATTCTACTACCATGATAGCATTTCATCTCTCTTAATTTCTCCTAGTCCTAGAATCCTCTGAGTTCATTCAAGTTGTACCGAGCTTTCTATAACTTACGGAAACCATCAGCTCTCTTGTTGTGATGTGTTTAATCTCAAGGACTTACCTATTCTTGTCACCCTCTCACTCACATTTTCTTAACCTTACTCCTATCTACGTAAAACCTTGTCTCTCTATGATACTTTATCTTGAGACCTAAACATATCTATTTATACTACTCGCAACATTACTTTAACTTGGTAGCACCATAGATTTCTTTTCGTGCCTTCTCAGTTGTCTTTAAATGTAAGCAATTACTTTTTCTGGTCGTTCTGCCGCTTGTTACATGAATACTTGTCTTATCTTATTTCCCACGAATACTGGAATTTCCTGTAACTCATATGATGTCAAATATGACCTTTGATTTTTCCTTTCTGTTAATTAGTCAAAATAGGTGCCACTTTCTTATGGAGTGCATACGATAATGTAGTAAGATTGTTATTACAAGATTATTTCTTCTTTAGGTCACTATGCTTAGGGTGAAGCCTTTTTCCATTTTTCCTCAGCTAGTATTCCGTTTTAGTACTTAGGGAACACCCTCAGACTCTTATAAAGTTGTGATCTTATTACATCGTATACCCGAAGGATTTTTGTTTGATGTTCTTACTCGCCCATAATTATCCTTAGTTACTTACCTTCGTGCCCTTGTGCTAGTAGGGTTGCTTCTGAACTAAAAAATTTTACTATCTCCCTAGTGGCACTTTCTTTTATATCTGTAAAACTTATACAATATCTTTAACTACTCTGACACATATCTGAATATTTCTCAAGGATCAAGATGTCATCATATTTGCAAGACTTAATTCCCTATTTTGGGGTTCATCACGTTTATCTTGCACAATCTGTTGATTTATCAGTATCTTTTTGTCTAGACATAACTAGAGTCTTCCTGAATCAACTGCTAACTACTTGTTGTTCCATTCTCATATCTATATTCTGCGCAATCTCTCTTGGGTTATATCTGTTATCTTAACTTAACTCTCGCACTGGCTCCTTATTTATCAATAACATTCGGGGGGAACCCTTACTTCTTCTTCCCGACGTCGTGCTTGCATAATGTTCTGGAATCGTAGAATATCTGTAGGATCTGAATAAATGCAATCTTGTTCCTTTCGTCTTTTTACTGCTTTCTTCCTTTACTATTCCATAGACCTTATCATCTTTGGCGTCTTTTCACATCTTCACTGATATCTTACTCGCCTTGCGGTAACCCTTCTATTCCAAGAATAACTGAAGTTCTTACGTACGAAGGTGACACCTAGTGTAACTGGCACACTTAGTCCCTTAAGCTTAACATTGTTCATAGTGCTTGCTTTAGGGAGGCGTCTTCATGAATGACCTTTAAAGGTTATTCTTTTGTTGTACATTCTATTATTGTCGTAACACGATGTCTGAAATTGTCACGATGTCGATTATTATCAAATCCTCTGGTCCCTAATTCATGATCGATTTTATCTTGTTTACTAGACCATACTAATTTCTGGTAATCATGTTCGAGTTGTCAACTCATTTCTCGATATGAGGTATGACTTTATGGCTTATACTACTTTATTTTCTCAAGGCCTGTAACCTTTTGTCTTTTCTATCACTTGACTATAGACTCTATCATTGTGTCATATTTTAGTTACCATTATCACCAATTTATAACATCTTACTCATAATTCTTCATTTACTCTATTCTCATTCTCTTGCTAATATTTTTGTCTATCACCTTATTCTGAAAACATCGACAAAATATTCTCTTTCTTTTAGTTCCCCTTGCACCATCCCACAGGCTATTCAGGTTGCCTAACATTCTCTCTTTACTAGGTACGAGAGCCACACTAAGGTAAATATTTATCCCTTCTAGGATTCCAGTGCCAATCTTCTAAATTTTTTCTAGAAATTCTAGTATTTCATATCTAAATGGACTATTCAAGAGTGCACCATCGAGGTGTCTCACAAGGAGAACTATTACAACGTTTGCAATATCCTTCGAAAATGTTAGCTAATGCTAACAATCCATCCACTATTTTAGGTTACTTTAACCCAACTGGATCCTGAAATTTCATCTTTCTCTTAAACTGTATCTGTTAGCTCCCATACGGCATAACGTATCCTCTTTACCTTGCTTTTTTTATTTGTAAATATTGATAATCTTCACTAACTGGGTACAACGTGTCCTCTTTACCTTGCTTTTTTTATTTGTTGAAAATTGTATCAACCTTCTGATTCTCTTATTGCTTTTTACCATATGGGTGGATATATATTCATGCCTTAGGACTCCTTATCAAGAAGCTTACATGCCTTAGTACACACCCGATCTGCTGAAGACCTCACATTTACTCATCATAAGCATGATGTAAAATTGAGTTCCTATGACTCAACTCTCCCACAGCCACATTCAATCTCTTACCAACTGTCTTTACAAATGTAGGTATCACTCTATTACAAATAAAATAGAATTTAGGAGTTTGAATTCTTACAACTGAGCTCTACCACACCATTTAGAGTAAGAAGAAAAAGTGACAGCCCTAAATACCTTGTAGCCTCCTGCTTATAAGTGTGGTGCACAACACACCTATAAACAAGACTCTACTAGATACAACTTGTAGACATCCTAGGACAGAAATACTCTGATACCACTTTTGTCATGACCCAAATCGGGGTGCCACGACGGGCACCCAATACCTTACTGAACTGAGTGCTAACGTAATAGATCTTTCTTATGACACCATCATGGGTAAATGGGCCAGAAGGGGTACCATGAGAGAATAAAACATAATGGAATGCACATAAGACGACCCAACAAGATATAGAAACTTATACATGTGACATATGGGCCTATAAGGCCGACATGGTCATTTGTATACTCAAAACATAGGCCGACAAGGCTATACAAGTATCCATATACATGACATCTGTCCACAAGCCTCTAAGAGTACATAAACATCATAAAGGTCGGGATAGGGCCCCGCCATACCAATCAATATATGTCCAAATCATACAAACCAAATAGGAAACTCCGGAGCAAGTGAAGAGAACCAATACTTTCCGCTGAGCTGATAGCCTACTAGGTGGACTGTCAACCTATCTATTGGGACCTGTCGGCATGAAACGCAGCATTCCCAGGCAAAAGAGACGTCAGTACAAATAATGTACCAAGTATTTAAGGCATGAAAGAAGTATATAAAAGACATGAAAGAAACATGGAGTAAATAACTCAACCTGTAAGTTTGAATAGCTCTGTGAATCATGAAACTTTTATAATGTCATGCATATGGGTATAAATGTCATATCATGCATAGGTATATGCGTACATAACATCATCAAGCCTCTGATGGCATTCCATTATATCATCTCGGCCTCTGTGGGTGAAACCATCAACATATACTAACTGATCAGGTTGAGGTGCGTATATAACATCATAACCTTTCCATATACCCCATACACATATAATATATGCATGTATAATGTCATCTGGTCATGGGTCAATGTAAATATAAAGATGAAAGCAATGCATAAGAAGCAAGTCAATAAGATCACTCGGGAATTCATAAGATCAATATGCCTTCTGTTAATATCATGAAATAAATTTTATTAATTTACATATTTTTTTAGACCCGTGAACAGACGATATTGTCACGACCCAAATTTTCCTCTGTTGGGTATCGTGATGGAACCTAGTCTTAGGGACTAGGTAAGCCTAACATTTCCACTGGAAAACAACAATAATAAAGGAATTTTTTTAAAAACTTCGAAATAAAATTCTTGACAGAGTCTACAATTTCGAAAAATCCAGTAAATACAAGTCATAAGCTCTACGAAATCTTTCTATCAAATCTAAATACAACTGTCTAGGAATAAGTAAGTACAGTTGAATAGAAATAAAACAGGAAGGTGACTCCGAAGCCTGCGAACGCAGCAGCAGGTTACCATGAGTCTCCTCAGCAATGATCTGCGCAGCTACCAACAATAATAACCTGAAGCTGCACACAAAAATGTGCAGAAGTGTAGTATGAGCAAACCACAGTGGTGCCCAGTAAGTATCAAGACTAAGTTCGGTGAAGTAGTGACGAGGACTAGTCAAGACACCACCGGTCTAATAAGTAAAAAGGCATAAATGTATAAAAGACCGAAACATAATATCTATCTAAAGATTTTTCAATATAATTAACGATACGATCGAACAATACGGAAGAAAATTCAATAATTACGATCAACAGACGGCATAATAGAAATACACAAAGAGAATGGGAAGAATGCAATCCAAATGGCGAGAATCACAACCCAATAAAAACACTAGCAACTCAGCACTGCATCAATTTATCTACATCAGGCCTTAGCCAATAAACTCAATAAAACCGGTCAATCTTCGATTGAAAACCTTTAAATCATGAGTTTATTTTGAAAGCTTTAAAGATATAATCATTTCGGAATAGTGAAATTTCTTCTTTGAAACATACTTTCTCTGAATCTATATTTATATATTTTTATAAAGAGAAATCTTAACAACATAGTCTCTTCAAAATACGTGGTGTTCAAATATACTTTCCCAAATACTGCTCTTTCAAATATCATCAAAATACGTGATGTTCAAAATATATTTTCCCAAGTACTGCTCTTTCAAATATCATCAAAATACGCGATGTTCAAAATATATTTTTCCAAGTACTGCTCTTTCAAGTATCATCAAAATACGTGATGTTCAAAATATATTTTTCCAAGTACTGCTCTTTCAAATATCATCATTCTGCAAGACAAATGCTTTTCAAATATACTTTCGAAAAACAAGTCCTTTAGACATAACTTTTCCTGGAGATAATTGCTTTTCAGCTATACTTTTCAATATATATATTTATATCTTTCGATCCAAATCTCCTCAATCATAAAACTACCGGAACTCAGTCCGCCATTCAGAAGTTTTCATGCAATGCAGTACAGGGGAAAGCTCCTGGATCTCTGTTTGTAGTCCTAATTTAAATATGCGATGCAATATAGGGGGAAAGCTCACGGATCTCTGTCCGTAGTTCCAATTTAAATATGTGATGCAGTACAGGGGGAAAGCTCTCGGATCTCTGTTTGTAGTCCCAATTTAAATATGTGATGCAGTACAAGGGGAAAGCTCCCAGATCTCTGTCTGTAATCCCAATTTAAATATGCAATGCATCCACTGAGGAAAACAACCAAAATGCGACAGAAACAACATATATTTCCACAACTGACGGGAAAGAAAATAAGGCAGAATACAAAGTGCAATAAGCAAATCAATACAAAGACTTAAATCACAAAAGTGGTAACAACTCGCTCATAAGAAGTAGCCACTGAGAGGAATGCCAAGCACAAAGAGAGAACAGCGTAACGAGGGGAAGACAAGACAAATATAGCAACGATTCTATACATTCAAGTTAGCAACCAAGAAACCAAATCATCCCGGAAAGGGAATCAACTATAACCAATCTCACTTAGACAAGTAGCTTCACCGAATAAACTCAGTTTGAACAATGCTCAGTAAATACGCAGCATCAAAGAATACCATCAACATGGACGGTCATCAACTAAACCTAAGTAGTACTCAAGAGGAAAATCATTTAAATCACAACGTACGACTCACGCGCAATCTTGACCAACGTATAGATATTCCAATTTCTTGTTAGACATTTATAGAGCGAGATTATACTAGTTCTAGTCACATAGGCAGCGTATGAAGGAAGACATAGCATAATGATAGGAAAAACGAAGTCTTTATTTAAGTCAATTAAGATCATATAAGAAACAAGGAGTGCTAGGCAAGTACTTCTAAATTGAAAAGGAAGAGATGAGACTAGAAATCAGGAATTCAGATATAACAAGTTCAATTCATATACGGGGAATATAAGGACCCAAAATCCCTAAAAAGGAAATCTATTTGCAAATAAGTTCGAGTACGCACTCGTCACTTCGCGTACGCGGACTACAATCAACATAGAAGACTCAATCCTAAGGGTTACTTCCCCCACACAAGGTTAGGCAAGATACTTACCTCAAAGACGACAACCCGGTACTCAAAAATAGACTTCTCGGACAGGAAGACCTTCGAACGGCTCAAAATCAACTAAAACAACTTCAAAATACATATAAAACGTATAAGGAACGATTCCGAATAATAAAGTCTCAATCTTTGCAAATTTATAAAAGTCGACCCCCGGGCCCGCACCTCGGAACCTGACAAATTTTATGAATTCCGATTACCCATTCCGATATGAGTTCATCCATACTAAATTTATCCCATTCCGATAACATTTGGTCATTCAAATCATGAATTTTCATTTTTGAAGTTTTCTTTCAAAACCCACAATCCTCTCAACCCAAAACACAATTTAAATGATAAAAACAAGAACTAATTCATGAAATATATTTAATTCTAGTGGGAGTACACTTACCCATTCGATTTGTGTGAAAATCACTCAAGGAATCGCCCAAAACCGAGTTCTAGAAGTCAAAATATGTTTAAAATGATGAAACCCCCAATTTTGGAAACTTATAATCTGCCCAGGCTTTTAAAGCATCGTGATCGCGGGGATCGAGGCGCGATCGCGTAGAAGGAAAATGAAGTTGGCTTAAAATGCTCTACGCGATCGCGGAACAACTTATGCGATCACGTATAAGGAGCAAGTTGGCTTCTGCGATCGCGGACCAACTATTGCGTTCACAGTGAAGGAAATTCCTGGGCGAGTCAGACACTGTATGCGATCGCGGATCCTTCTATGCAATCGCATAGAAGGAAACCAAATGACAGTTTTCAGCAGTTCAAAATAGGGAAAATGGACCTGGAACCTATCCGAAACACACCCGAGGCCCCCCCGGGACCCTGTCCAAATGCATAAACAAGTCTTATAACTTAATACGGACTCGCTCGAGGTTCCAAATCACATAAAATAACACTAAAACGACGAATCAAACCAAAAATCAATGAAATTTCTCAAAATTTCTTTAAACATCAATTTCTTTGCATTTAAGGTCCGAATCACATCAAATTAAGTCTGTTTCTTACCAATGTTTCACAGATAGCACATATAAGACATATTGAACCTCTACCGGGCTCCGGAACCATGATACGGGCCCGATATCACAGGTTTCACCTCAAATTTCATTTTCAAAAACATTTATATTTTTTCAGAAAACAATTTTCTTTAAAAAATTCATTTCTCGGATTTGGGACCTCGGAATTCGATTCTGAGCATACGCCCAACTCCCATATTTTCCTACGGACTCTCTGGGACTGTCAAATCACGGGTCCGGGTCCGTTTACCAAAAACGTTGACTGAAGTCAACTTTATTTAAATTTCCAATACAAAATAATCATTTTTATCAATTTTCACATAAAGGCTTCCCGGCTACACGCCCGGGCTGTGCACGCAAATCGAGGTGAGATAGAAGGAGGTTTTCACGACCTCGGAACACAGAATTAGCTAGAAATATACGGGATGACCTTTTGGGTCATCACAATCTCCCCATCTTAAACAATCGTTCGTCCTCGAACGTGCTAAGATTCACTTTGAACTCATCCAATCACTGATTGCGCACCTCCAACACACACCCGCGGGTGATCCCATGTCACCCCAACCTACCTAAACCTGATGACACCATCACAACTGCCATATAGCCTTTTCATCATCATCAATAAGCCTCATACCTAAATTCCTCACTTTCTACTCATTTCCAAAAGACCCGATTCTGAATCCATATCCGGCATTAGCCTCAACCAGCTGCATCAGCTCAGGTCTACGCCCATAAGGCACGGCCACGCAACATAGCACATCACACATAGGCTCAATAGTACTTTTGATCACAATAATCACCCGAAATCAACTCAACATTGGCAATTAGTCCCATATATGGAAGAACTTTGTTTCCAAATCCCATAATACCGATAATGATGCAATAAACACGAAGACCTCATCATTAGACACCCGAATCACCGAGTCACAGCTAATACCACTGGGCACACATCCCGCAAGCTAAGCTAAGGAAGCACATAACGAAATGACTGAGTATGAAAAATAGAAGCATATAGATGTACTATCAAATAAGCTCATAGGCATAACTCTCTATCAATACTGACTTAAAAGAGCAATATAACAAGGGAGAAGCAAGGCATATGAACAAAGCACAAGGATCCCATTCTGATATAACTTCCACCGCGGTACTCAGCCCGGTCCAAACATATCAAATCACAAAGAATCACGAGGTCTTGCCCTCAACTCTATGTCACATGCCGAATATATATCATACCAATAGAATTTACTCCCTTAACTCATCTCAGCTGATAAAAATCATAACGCTAGCTGATCTCACATCTCAATGGAGTATCAAATCACAACTCGTAAGCAAAATATTTAGGAAAATCACATAAATCTTACTACGAAGAACAACAAGGACTCACTTCCAATTTCACCACTATCAAGAATGAAATAAACAACGGTAGGCACGGCTACTACTCATAGAATCTCCCAACAGGAGCAAACACAAAATAGAGTGCAAAACACGGAATTCACTCATAAATGAAACAACAAATAAGGGAAACTCGTCCTGACCGACAGAGGTATAGTGAAATACAAGGTAGCCCACTTTAGCACATCAAGACATACCTAGGTGATAATATTGGGCACAACGGCCTCTAGCCTACTATATGCAACACATCAATGGGTCGGGCCCCCCCCTCTTAGGCGCCCTCTATCACCTGAATACCCTGCTATAACTCTCCTACCTGAATCCTGGAACAATCTCTCACCCTGTGGCTAACATCTCCACACTGAAAACGATCTCTCTGCCGATGTGGTTGTGGAAAACATACAATACGGATCCTCCGAGACCCATGAGTACCTGAAAAGCTCTCATGCGAAGCTGGTATTGCAACTGAACTGGTTGACCCAAAATTATCTACCATGCCTGAGTCCCTCAATGAATCTACGGACTCGCCTCCTAACTGAAGCAATCAAGTGAGGTGTATATCTGGCCAACTCACTGAATACAACGGCATACTCCAATAGTGAAATAGCGCCCTGACGCAACTTCTCAAACTCCGCGCTCCGTACATCCCGAAGGAACTGAGGTGCAACTCTCTCAAAGCATCTCCTAAAGACTGAATCCATGCTAGTGAAGCCAACTCGGCCAGGTTACCCCAACTCATATGCCGCCACCACTGATCAATCCACTACTCTGAATCTGAGACGTGACAAAAGCAATCCTGCTCGTCTCCACAACACCCGAAATGCGAAGAATATAGTGACACTCCCCCAGTAAAACCCGGAGCATCATTTGACGTCAATCCTATTGAAATATAGAAGGGTGGTACTTCCTGTACCTCTCAAGTCCAAGGTATTCTTCCTCCGATGCTACTTCCCTAACCACGGGCTGAACTGAAACCACATGTCGTGTTGTCATAACAACTGGAACCTGACCAACATGATCTCACTGCTCTAGAGTGTAGACGGTGGGGGTCTGAACTCCTCCCCTGATCCGTGTAATGGCCGGTGAACTAGAATCAATCTCGTTTGAGTCAATGTACTACTTATACTCAAAACTGTGTTCAGGTCCCCTGAAGTCCGAGGTAGCAACAGGCACCCCCAGTACCTGTCCCCCAACCAGAACTACTGGCGACTCCTCAACGGCTGCTCTGGTCGGCATCTTAACTGCGGCACGTGCTCCTCGTTGGCCTCTGTCTCTGACCCTTACGACATTCTCTTCGGCGTAACATCATCAGGAACTTCCGCTTGTGTCCTCACCATCGGTGAGATAATGGAACGATAATTTCAACCTTCAAGATCAATGAACTCGCACGATAGGAATGAAGGAAGTGAAATTGTCTTAATAGTTTCGTAGCCTCTCGAAGATAAGTACAGACGTCTCCGTACCGATCCGCAATACTCTACCAAACTCGCTTATGACTGGTAGCACCTATGAACCTAGAGCTCTGATACCAACTTGTCACGACCCAAATTTTCCTCTGTTGGGTATCGTGATGGCACCTAGTCTTAAGGACTAGGTAAGCCTAACATTTCCACTGGAAAACAACAATAATAAAGGAATGTTTTTTAAAATTTCGAAATAAAATTCCTGACAGAGTCTACAATTTCCCAAATTCTGGTAAATACAAGTCATAAGCTCTACGAAATCTTTCTATCAAATCTAAATACAACTGTCTAGGAATAAGTAAGTACAGTTGAATAGAAATAAAACACGAAGGTGACTCTGAAGCCTGCGAATGCAGCAGCAGGTTACCTTGAGTCTCCTCAGCAATGATCTACGCAGCCACCAACAATAATAACCTGAAGCTGCACACAACAATGTGCAGAAGTATAGTCTGAGCACACCACAGCGGTGCCCAGTAAGTATCAAGACTAACCTCGGTGAAGTAGTGACGAGGACTAGTCAAGACACCACCGGTCTAATAAGTAAAAAGGCATAAATGTATAAAAGACCGAAACATAATATCTATCTAATGATTTTTCAATATAATTGACGATGCGATCGAATAATACGGAAGGAAATTCAATAATTACGATCAACAGACGACATAATAGAAATACGCAAAGAAAATTGGAAGAATCCAATACAAATGGCGAGATTCACAACCCAATAAAAACACTAGCAACTCAGCAATGCATCAACCTATCTACGTCAGGCCTTAGCCAATAAACTCAATAAAACTGGTCAACCTTCGAGTGAAAACCTTTCAATCGTGAGTTTATTTTGAAATCTTTAAAGATATAATCATTTCGGAATAGTGAAATTTCTTCTTTGAAACATACTTTCCCTGAATGAATATTTATGTATTTTTGTAACGAGAAATTTTAACAACATAGTCTCTTCAAAATACGTGGTGTTCAAATATACTTTTCCAAATACTGCTCTTTCAAATATCATCAAAATACGTGATGTTCAAAATATATTTTTCCAAGTACTGCTCTTTCAAATATCATCAAATTACGCGATGCTCAAAATATATTTTCCCAAGTACTGCTCTTTCAAGTATCATCAAAATACGTGATATTCAAAATATATTTTTCCAAGTACTGCTCTTTCAACTATCATTATTCTGCAAGACAAATGCTTTTCAAATATACTTTCGAAAAAGAAGTCCTTTAGAAATAACTTTTCCTGGAGATAATTATTTTTCAGCTATACTTTTCAATATATATATGTATATCTTTCGATCCAAATCTCCTCAATCATAAAACTACCGGAACTCAGTCCGCCATTCAGAATTTGTCATGCAATGCAGTACAGAAGGAAAGCTCTCGGATCTCTATATGTAGTTCCAATTTAAATATGTGATGCAGTACAGGGGGAAAGCTTCCGGATCTCTGTCCGCAGTCCCAATTTAAATATGTGATGCAGTACAGGGGGAAAGCTCCCGGATCTCTATCCGTAGTTCCAATTTAAATATGTGATGCAGTACAGCGGGAAAGCTCCTGGATCTCTGTTCGTAGTCCCAATTTAAATATGCAATGCAGCCACTGAGGAAAACAACCAGAATGCGACAGAAACAACATATATTGCCACAACCGACGTGAAAGCAAACAAGGCCGAATACAAAGTGCGATGAGCAAATCAATACAAAGACTTAAATCACAAAATTGGTAACAACTCGCTCATAAGAAGTAGCCACTGAGAGGAATGCCAAGCACAAAGAGAGAACAGCGTAACGAGGGGAAGACAAGACAGATATAGCAACGATTCTATACATTCAAGATCGTAACCAAGAAACCAAATCATCCCGACAAGGAAATCAGCTATAACCAATCTCACATAAACAATTAGCTTCACCGAATAAACTCAGTTTGAACAATGCTCAGTAAATTGGCAGCATCAAAGAATACCATCAACATGGACGGTCATCAATTAAACCTAAGTAGTACTCAAGAGGAAAATCATTTAAATCACAACGTACAACTCACGGGCATGCTTGACCAACGCATTGATATTCCAGTTTCCTGTACACATTTATAGAGCGAGATTATACTAGTTCTAGTCACATAGGCATCGTATGAAGGAAGACATAGCATAACGATAGGAAAAACAAAGTCTTCATTTAAGTCAATTAATATCATATAAGAAACAATGAGTGTTAGGCAAGTACTTCTAAATTGAACAGGAAGAGATGAGACTAGAAATCAGGAATTCAGATATAACAAGTTCATTTCATATACGGGGAATATAAGGACCCAAAATCCTTAAAAGGGCAATCTATTTGCAAATAAGTTTGAGTACGCACTCGTCACATTGTGTAAGCGTACTACAATCAACATAGAAGACTCAATCCTAAGGGGTAGTTCCCCACACAAGGTTAGGCAAGATATTTACCTCAAAGACGACAACCCGGTACTCAAAAATAGACTTCTCGAGCGGGAAGGCCTTCGGACGGCTCAAAATCAACTAAAACAACTTCAAAATACATATAAAACGTATAAGGAACGATTCCGAATAATAAAGTTTCAATCTTTGCAAATTTATAAAAATCGACCAAAAAGTCGACCTCTAGGCCCGCACCTCGGAACCCGACAAATTTTACGAATTCCGATTACCCATTCTGATACGAGTTCATCCATACTAAATTTATCCCATTCCGATAACATTTGGTCATTCAAATCATGAATTTTCATTTTTGAAGTTTTCTTTCAAAACCCACAATCCTCTCAACCCAAAACACAATTTAAATGATAAAAACAAGAACTAATTCATGAAATATATTTAATTCTAGTGGGAGAACACTTACCCATTCGATTTGTGTGAAAATCCCTCAAGGAATCGCCCAAAACCGAGTTCTAGAAGTCAAAATATGTTTAAAATGGTGAAACCCCCGATTTTGGAAACTTATAATCTGCCCAGGCTTTTAAAGCATGCGATTGCGGGGATCGAGGCGCGATCGCGTAGAAGGAAAATGAAGTTGGCTTAAAATGCTCTACGCGATCGCGGAACAACTTATGCGATCACGTATAAGGAGTATGTTGGCTTCTGCGATCCCGGACCAACTATTGCGATCGCAGTGAAGGAAATTACTAGGCGAGTCAGACACTCTATGCGATCGCGGATCCTTATATGCGATCGCATAGAAGGAAACCAGATGACAGTTTGCAGCAGTTCAAAATAGGGAAAGTTGACCCGGAACCTATCCGAAACACACCCGAGGCCCCCTGGGACCCCGTTCAAATGCACAAACAAGTCTTATAACTTAATACAGACTCACTCGAGGTTCCAAATCACATAAAATAACAATAAAATGACGAATCAAACCAAAAATCAATGAAATTTCTCAAAACTTCTTTAAACATTAATTTTTTTGCATTTAAGGTCCGAATTATGTCAAACTAAGTTCGTTTCTTACCAAACTTCACAGATAGCACATATAAGACATATTGAACCTGTACCGGTCTCCGGAACTATGATACGGGCCCGATATCACAGGTTTCACCTCAAATTTTATTTTCAAAAACCTTTATAGTTTTTTAGAAAATAATTTTCTTTAAAAAATTTATTTCTCAGATTTGGGACCTTGGAATTCGACTCCGGGCATACGCCCAAGTTCCATATTTTCCTACGGACCCTCCGTGACCGGCAAATCACGGGTCCGGGTCTGTTTACAAAAACGTTGACTGAAGTCAACTTTATTCAAATTTCCAATACAAAATAACTATTTTTATCAATTTTTCACATAAAGGTTTTCCGGCTACACGCCCAGGCTGCGCACACAAATCGAGGTGAGATAGAAGGAGGTTTTCACGACCTCGGAACACAGAATTAGCTAGAAATATACGGGATGACCTTTTGGGTCATCACAGATATAATAATAGGACACATGGGGAATCTAGAATATAGGCATCCCTAGTACTTCTATGAATAGAATCATTTGTTCAAGTTCTGTGTTTGCTCGTTTTGTTTGTGTCATATGGATCATGCCAAAGGAAAGAAGGGATAGCCTTAACATAGCTTAACTAAATTGAGTCCTTAATACCTTCCAAGAAATTCTTCAAACAACTCAACTCAATCTATCATAGCATAAGGAAATCCAAAATAGTGTTGAGTAAAGGCTAAGTCCGCAACTTAAACTAATAGCTTGTTTAAATAAATTTAGGAGGCATCTCCTCTGTAACAAGGGCCTCCTCCAATACCATATACCAACAACGACAACCAGAGAAATCCTTATAGACTTCATACATTAAATTAACTGTAGCATTAACATGATAATGAATTCATTCATCAATGATTCCATCTGTATACCATATAGTTATAACAAAGAAAATAATCCACAACTCCAACTATCTTCAATTAGACACCTTTTTCACTAGTCCATGTCTAGTCCATCTATTTAACTTAATCCACATCAAGATAACCTTAAGCACATGCAAGAAAGCAATACACATACCTCCTACAGTTGCTTCAAGTCGAAATCTAAGTTATATTTAGCTTACAACAGCCCCCAATTGCAATGCAACACCATCAAAGTGAGTTAAGCTAATCCAAGTATTATCTTGTAGATTATAATCCTACCAACTTAATCAACATATATGCAAGCTTAAAAACAATTAGTAGGTTGTTATACTAACCTTATCCAGTAGCAAAAACTTGAAATTTCAGCCAAACACAACCCACAACTATCCTCAATGACAACACAACCTCAAAGAGGTGTTGTTCGTCATTAGACCTAACTTTTGATGTTGAAATATGGTGTACTCACTTTGGAATCACTTCAAACCCATAAGGTTTCTATTTTGGAGGGTTAGGAGAAGTTTGGAGACGAAGTTGCGTAGAAAAATGAGCAAAAATAGGCGTCCAAATCTTTTATAAAGTGAAGTAGGTCGACCACCGCCTAAGTGAACCCCATTGGGAGCTGCTTGCGCGGTCTCGAAAAAACGCGCATATCTCTCTACTCCGACGTCATATCGATGAACGGGTTAATGCTTTAGAAATTAGACTCGTAGATTTTACATCTAATATGTGGATCATCGTTAGTTCCAAGTATATTGGGAGACAATTGCAGCTACATTTGACCTAATTTTTAGCGCATTATGAATGTTACTTGTGATGACCTTTGCCAACTTTTGTTCCACAACTCGCGTGACTTCAAAACGTAACACACGACTATTATATGACTAAAATAACTCATAAATAACCTCTTTATCATGTTAAGCACCCTAGTCTCAACCCAAAAGTATATCTTATATCCAAACATGTCGACTTTCGACGAAGCTTATTTTCTTTTATTTGTTTAGCTTCTAAACCTTCCAACACTCTTGGTACTTGTTATCCATGATCTTAAAGATTTGGAGCCTCCTAGGTAATATGATTAACTTACTTTATATACTTTCAGTGACGATCTCATTTCTGAGTTTACATCGGTTGACTTACGATGTACTCTCACGTATGAAAATATGGGGTGTAACATATATCATCTCCTAAACTATTAACACTTAATCATTTAGCTTCGACTCACACGTGGGGTAAGTTCTAGACTAGCAAAGAAATGGCATAAAATACAATCTAATACCTCACACTATATAATGCACATGACGTGCTCAAGACGATTCAGACCCGACCCCTAAGTTAACGCAATAGGAACAGTTCATCTAATTCAAACACATAAGAAGTAATCACACGAGTCAATAAACCAGCCTAAACATCAAAAGAAAGCCATACGTACTCTCAAGGAATATTATTTAAATTGATAAAAAAAGTAGTCAACTCACATACTCAACCTAAACCCGAGATAAAGAGAGTCAACTCTACTTGTCAGTTATGTAAAAGAAAGAGAAAAACTTTTGGTGTTTGGTGTTTTTTTTAGAGTTAAATCGTAGAGAAATATGTCTAGCGTCATCGGGAAAAGTATGAAATTCATGAGCTTTTTAAAAAAAATCTACCTAAAAAGAACCATGGTTTAAATAAAATACTGGATTAAGCCAATAAAAAGACAACACTAATGTTATAGATTACAATGGCCTCAAGTCATGAGCATCATATATAAAACAAAAACTAAGCAATACATAGATTGAGTATATCATAAAAAATCTGACACTCGCGTCCCACACTGTAGTTGTGCATTGTCCTCAGTTGCACTCTATGACCAAAAACAACTATTACAAATCAAATGTAAAGTAGGTGTAAAGAAATCCCTCAAGTAGACTCTAGATGTTGTGGAGACCCGTCTCGAACCTCATTCCCCTCTGCTGCTGAATCCTAGGGTGACTCTAAATTCGTCTACGACCTCTATCAGCTCACCCTTCCTAGTAATAGGGTCACTAGTCATACCAACCGATACTCTCACCTCAATATGCTCCTCAGTAGTAGTACTCATTTTCGGCTCATTAATAAAAGTTCTATCACTAGAACTCTAGTCCACCCTCTTCAGCTCCTCTGGATCTGTATGCACCCAACATACCTTGCTGTCAACGTCTTTTTTAAAATTACTAGCTTATAGTCAAAGTGGTACTAAATCTACTGCACCCTAGTCTTTGCTGCAATTATCAATGCTCAATCACATGCCTCCAACTCCACTCTTAGCTACCGGAGCTCACCCTCCATGGCAGTAATACACTCCCATGGCCTTCTTTCTAGAGGTTATCTTCGTTTTGGGTCCTGGATAAAGCATACATCATGTATTGCCTTCTCTTGTTCGTCTAGCATACAATCTGCCTTCTCAAATAGCTTGATTTATCATGCAGCACAGTCAAAGTGTGTAATAGTGGCATCCCCATTGCATGTTCTTGCGGGTCCTGGACATCCAACTCCTCAACATCTCCCTATTGTTCACATAGACATGTGTCATAAAAGCATAGATTAGAAATACTTTCTTCTATGTCACAATGGTCATTTGAGTTGCTAGCATCAATTTGCTGCATATCTAATTTAGCCAAGCTCGGGCCTCCCTATTCATGAATGACTTCGCCACAACCATAAAGCATTCATTAAAGACTAAATCGCACCATTAGTTCAAGTGGGCGGAGGTGACGCATTCCTAAGTTGCCTGTGGGTTAACACTCGTTCGAAAAAAGTGCAATTTAAGTTCAAAAACTCCCAAATATCCACCCCACACTTAACGTGTTCTCATAGTGCCATCAAACATAGACGCGCTACTCAAACGTCGCAAAATCTATTGAATCTTTAAGTAGTTTATCGAACACCTTACATCATACGATTTCATTCTTTGTTCAAATTTTTCGACTAGTGCATACCCATCAAATTTTGAGTGATGTGTGGGAAATTATAGTATTTCTTCTCACTTATTGAACAAAAAACCCAAACTCGCCCCAATATCCTGATATTTTTACAAACATAACAGAAAATAAAAGAATGAAGAAAAACTAACTTAAATGGGGTTGAAGGAATGGTCTTTTGCTAAGGGGGGAGAGAAGAAAAAAAGAGTGAGGAGAAGGGAAGAGGAGGAGGTTTACCCTTTTCCATTGAAGGTGGAGGGAGGAAGCGGTGGTTGGTGATCTGGAGAGAAGGAGAGTGAGAGAGGAGAAAGGGAGGGGTGTGTCTATGTCTTGAAAAAGTAAAGAGGGAAGACTGTTTTAACGTTTTACGAGAACTCACATGGGCAGGCGTTGGGTCTCATGCGACACAAGGCCTTTGGACGAGGTAGAAATAATTTAGCATGATGCCTCACATAATGGTGGTCGCTCCACTATTATGGATTTTCAGCTGAGCTATTGTATAAAGGCCTCGTGACGCGAGGACCCTAGGAAAGGCCTCGTGGCCAATTTTCGGGGATTTGCATCTATATTTATTTTTTGTGTCACATTTTAATTTATGTCTGCTTTGTAAAAAAATTACAAGTGTACTCACTTTTTCACATAATTTCAGCATACGAGGCTGAAGTAGCAAAGACAATTACGTAAAACTTCAACATTCTAGTAGACGGGTCTGAAGTAGCAAGTGTGATGAACTTAAGCATAGTCGCTGAACTTAAGCATAGTAGCTGAAGTTTTGTTCTCTATTTGCTGAAGTTTTTGTTTAACTTGTGCACGTCTTAACGCAAAACTTTTGTTTGTAATTGCTGAAGTTTTTGTTTTTGTAATTGGTGAACTTCAGCTCTAGAGCTGAAGTTTTTGTTTTGTAACTGGCGAACTTCAGCTCTAATAAACATATTTATGGCAATCATCCCATGAACTGATGTTACATAGCAACACCAACAACAGCAGAAGAAAGAAGAAAGAAGAAGAAGAAAAAGAAGAAGAAAACGAAGGAGGAGAAGGAGGAGGAGAAAGGGGAGCGAAGTTATTTAAAAATTGGGTACAAATTAAAAAATTTAAAAAAAATGAGTATAGGTTAAATGGGGGCGACCAAATAGGACGCCCCGTGCAATTTTTATCCAATTTTCCTACTTTGCATATTTGCCACTTTTATTGATTTTTTAACCTAGACACTTGTATTATTTTCGCATCATTTTATTTATGCATCACCATCAAACATGTCAAACAACCTAAAATCAAAATAAAATAAAACAAACAAAGAAAAACCAGAAAATTAGATTGACTCCCACACAAGCGCTTAATTTAGCGTTGACAATACTACAATCATGGTTGACTCCCATACACCGTCTGATTTAATATCGCAATATGACGTATACTCCTTGCTTAGTCGTTCGCGAAAGGTAATGCTTCATTCTTTTCACGTACACTAAAGATATTCTCTCTCTATTGGAAGTGTGCCACTCAACTACACCATTCACTGTAACTTGAACACCTCAAATGGACCCGACCAATGCGATTTGAGCTTACTCGGTAACAAATGCAACCTCGATTTGAACAACAAGACCAATTGCCCAGGCTCAAAGTCACAAATGTTGAATATACTATTCATGCCATCTTTTGGTTTCTCATTATATAACATAGCATTTTCATGATCGTATAACCTAATTTCATCACATTTAGTTGCAACAATATTTTCTCACCCCTGTGATTCTAGACCAAAGTTTAACTGCTTGATTGCCATGTAAGCCTTGTGCTCAAGATCAAACGGTAAGTGGCATACCTTCATATAAACCAGCTTGCAAGGATACACTCCTATAGGAGTCCCATAGAGCATCATAAGGCTTCGCACCCAGTTCTTTCTACTCACACTCGCTTTTTTTCTAAAGAATCTATTTTATCTCTCTGTATGACACTTCAAGTTTATCACTAGTCTCAGGATGGTAGGAAATAGAAACCTTATGCTTGATCCATATTCTTCTAAGACATTATCTAGCAGCTTGTTATAGAAATGAGTACTCCCATCACTTATCAATACCCGAGAGATTCCAGATCTTTTGAAAATATTCTTTCTCACAGAGTTCACCACAACTTTTGCGTCATGAGTAGGAAGAGTTATAGCTTCCACCTACTTAGACACATAGTCCACTACCGCCAAGATGTATTTCCGACCATTAGAGTACGAGAAGGATCCCATGAAGTAAATTCTCATTTGTCATAATTATCTATCTTAAGAATGCCATGCAGCGATTGTTCGGTCCTTTGGTGTCACGACCAAAAATTCATTATAGGTCGTGATAGCGCCTAACGCTGTCGTCGAGAAAGACAACGGTGAATTATCAACTTAATTAATCATTTTATGAATTTTGAAATCATAAATCCCATTAAATAAATAGAGTAAAATCTGGTACTCGTAGAAGCCCATGATTTTCTTTACCAATTTTCGTATAAAATTACAAGGTGAAATAATAATAATTGCGTGAACTATAATAATGAACATCCACTAGGAACCCCCAAAACCTAGTGTCACAAGTGCATGAGCATCTACTAGAAGGTACAATAATAATACAACATCTGTCTAGAATACAAGTTAGACAGGAAAATGTGAATAATTGTGATGGAAACTTTGTATGCTGCGAATCGTAGCATAGGATGCAGCTCATCGTGGTCCCTGCAATAGTTGTACCTTTGCATCTGAAAGACCACTAGAAATATATACCTGCACAATAAGTGCAGAAGTATAGCATGAGTATGTAATCAACGCGTAACCAGTAAGTATCTAGTCTAACCTTAGAGAAGTAGTGACGAAGAGTCAGCATAGACACTTATTAGTCGTCCAAATAAATTAAGTACAGTATAAATTAAACAAGTATGACGCATGCTAAATAAACACTACAAAAAAAATAAGTACGGGGTACGATCCTCCTATGAATAGTAAACACAAGCTCTCAGTTATTGATTATCCCCTCAACCGGAGTATAAAATGGTCCCTACCAGATATGTCGTCAAAACTCCAATCAGGAAAAACACACGGTATACGATGTCTTCCTGTCAACTATCACGCACGATTCTACCAACGCGAACGGCCGATCCCATAAGAGTGTTTAAAGTTTTCGCGGCGAACGACCCGATCCCGTAAAACTATTTTATAGAAATGCCGAGGAAAATGGCCTGATCCCATAAGAATATGGTACTGCGAAGGCGAACTTCCCGATCCCATTAGAATAAGAAGCTTCAATGGGTCCTTGACCTCACTCACGAATATATATATATGTGAGTTATGAAAGTTAAAGAAGTTTTTCGATTAAAATGCACAACGCCGGAGAAATTTGTATGGGAAGCACAATTATTCCGCAGCTAATCAAGTATCTCATCAAATATCAACAATAGCGAGTCTATTGCTATATGCAAGACTAATCTTAAGTCAAAACACGAGATAAAGGAATTCAACATGCAAGGGTAACTCAAATAGTACAATTAAAGCATGGCGTAAACCAAGTCAACCCGAACAAAATCCAGAATCCTAGAATACGCACGGATACTCATCACCTCATGCGTTCGTAGCTCCCACAACATGTAGCACATAAGAATATAACACCTACGGGGTAAATTTCCTCTCACAAGGTTAGACAAGAGACGTACATCGCTCCGAAGTTCCATAACTGGCTCAAACGCCTCCCTAACTCCTCCAACCGATGGCCATCAATCCAAAAATAGTCAAACAAGGTGAAACTCAATCAAAATGTACCACAATTCATACAATTTAACAATTTATAATGATTCCCAACTTCGTTAGAAAAGTCAACAAAGTCAACCCCCGGGCCCACGTGCCCGAATTCTGGAATTTCTCGAAGATAAACATTACCCATATCATTAAGAACATAAATATATAATTTATTCCTAATTCTATTTCAAAAATCATTGTCCAAATCCAAAATTACCAATTTTTGGGTTTCTAAAAAAACCCCATAATAACAACAATTTTTCATGTTTAAATCCACATGTAAATTGTGTATTTAACTCACAATGGTAGGAATCATTTACCTCATAAAGGATGATAAATGGTCGCTTCTTTGTTTTGCGGCAACAAATCCGCTTCTGGAGAAAGCACTAGAGGCCTCCATTTCGCACTTACGGACAAGGTCCCGCTCTTGCAATATCGCAGGTGCGACAATAGCCCTCACTTATTTGCTCCACTTCGCTTATGTGCTCCAGGAATCCGCATCTGCGCCATCGCAGATGCGGAAATAGTTCGCACCTGCAGTGTCATGACCCAAATTGGAGAGCCGCATGGGCACCCGATACCATAGTCAACCGAGTACCAACGTAGCGTATCTTTATTATTACCATCATGGGTAAATGGGCCAGAAGGGTCATCATGAGATAACCAGAATAAAAAATAAGGGAATACTAGGCACAGGATGACCCAACATAGTATATAAGCTTATACAACTGACATACGGGCCTATAAGGCCGACATGATCATTTCTACACTCAAAACATTGGCCGTCAAGGCCATACAAGTATCCACATACATGACATCTGTCTACAAGACTCTAAGAGTACATAAAGATCATAATGTTCGGGACAGGGCCCCTCCTACCAATCAATACATGTCCAAATCATACTAACAATATAGGCAACTTCGGAGCAAGTGGAGCATACTAACACCTTCCGCTGAGCTGATAGCCTGCTACGACGGTTGTCAATCTATCTATTGGGACCTGCGGGCATGAAACACAATGTCCCCAAACAAAAGAGATATCGGTACAAAGAAAGTACCAAGTATGTGAGGAATGAAAGCAGTATATAAAAGACATGAAAGAAATATGGAGTAAAGAACTCAACTTGTATGTCTTAATAGCTCTGTGAATCATGACATTTATAATGTCATGCATATGCATATAAATGACATATCATGCATAGGTATATGTACACATAACATCATCAAACCTATGCGGTCATCCCATCATATCATCTCGGCCTCTGTGAGAAAAATCATCAACGTATACCAGTTGATCGGGTGGTGGTGTGTATATAACGCCATAACCTTTCCCCATACCCCATATACACATATTATACACCTATATAACATCATCTAGTCATTGGTCAATATATATGTATAAATGAATGCAATGCATAATGAATTCAATACGATATCTCAGAATGTCATGAAACCCATGAATAGGCAATATGGTAGTAGGACATATGGGGAATCAAGAACATAGGCAACCCTAGTACTTCTAAGAATAGAATAATTTATGAAAGTTACGTGCCTGCTCGTTTCGTGGTATCATAAGGATCAGGCCAAAAGGAAAGAAGGGACAGCCTTAACATACCTTAAATTTTTTGAGTCCTTATTACTTCCAATCAATTCTTCAAAAAACTCAACTCAATCTACCATAGCATAAGGAGATTGAAAATCAGTGCTGAGTAAAGGCTAAGTCTGCAACTTAAAGTAGTAGCTCGTTTATGTAAATTTGCGCAGCATCTTCCCTGTAACAAAAGCCTCCTCCAATTCCATATACCAACAAAAAAACCAGATAAATTCAGCAACATATAAATATCGATAACAAAACACCATATAGCAACGACAAGTCACAACTACTTCACGACGAGCGGCAAGCTCCGATTGGAATCCGATACCCTATATCACCCCTTATAGACTTATAAATTCACCTTAAAACTATAATTAACATGATAATAAAGTCATTCATCAATGATTCGGGCCTTATATCATATATTTATAACAACGAAACAATCCACAACTCCAACTATCCTCAATTAGCAACTTTATTCACTAGTTCATGTCTAGTCCATCCATTTAACTTAATCAACATCAAGATAACCTTAAGCACATTCAAAAAAAATAATATACATACCTCCTACAGTAGCTTCAAGTTAAAATCAAAGTTATATTTATCTTACAAAAGCCCTCAATGGCAATACAACACAATAAAAAAAAACTTAAGCTAATCCAAGTATTATCTTGTAGTTTATCATCCTAACAACTTAACCAACATACAAGAGAGATTAAGAACAATTAGTAGGCTGTTATACTCACCTTAACCAGTAGCAACAAATTTAAATTTCGTCAAAACACAGCCCACAACTATCCTCAATGACAACACAACCTCAAAGAGTTGTTGTTCTTCACTAGAACTAACTTTTGACGTTGAAATATGATGGAATCACTTCAAAACCTTATGGTATCTGTTTAGGAGGGTTAGGAGAAGTTTGTAGATGAAGTTAACTCAAAAATGAGCAGTAAATAGGCGTCCAAATTGTTTTTAAACTGAAGTAGGTCGAGCATCGTCGAAGTGGGTCCCATGGGAGCTACTTGTGCAGTCTTGCAAAAATGT
Organism: Nicotiana knightiana; assembly: GCA_005239525.1. Classification (NCBI taxonomy): domain Eukaryota; kingdom Viridiplantae; phylum Streptophyta; class Magnoliopsida; order Solanales; family Solanaceae; genus Nicotiana; species Nicotiana knightiana. The sequence goes on along the minus strand of ML408392.1, from coordinate 187,841 downwards.
GAATATCTCTCTACTTCGACGTCATAATGACAAACGCCTTAATGAGTTGGAAGATAGACTCCCAGATCTTCAATTAGGTAGGTAGATCATCAAATAGATCGAATTGTATTGGGAGAAAAGCTCAGCTACAGTTGACCTAGTTTTCAGCACATTATTAATGTAACTTGTGATGACCTTTTCCAACTTTTGTTCCACAACTTGCTTGACTTTGAAACCTAACGCACGACTATCATACGACTAAAATAACTCATAGCATGACCTCCTTATAATGTTAAGAATCCTAGTTTCACCCCAAAGTACATGTTATAACATTCCAAACTTGTTGACTTTCGACGAAATTTATTTTCTTCAATTGGTTTAGCTTTTAAGCTTTCCAACCCTCTTGGTACTCGGTATTCACGATCTTAAATATTTGTAACCTCCAAGGTAACGTGACTAACTTAATATATATATTTCCAAATATAATCTTATTTCTGTGCTTACATCAATTGACTTACGACATACTATCATGTACAAAACATGGGGTGTAACATGCGGCCACTGCACAGCTCGCCCAGAACAGCTTCTGCGACCCTCTTGGCCACTTCCGGTGCTCCGCACCTGTGGACAAAACCTCGGAGGTGCGGTTACACCAGACTTGCTACCACCAGAAATTGCATAAGGCCAAATTCTCACTTTGATTTTTATTCTAATCAAATCCGATGCGCCAGGGACCCTATCCAAACATACTAACGCATCCCAAAACAAACATAGTCGAAGCCTCAAATCATGTTAAACAACATCAAAACTCTGAATCGTCGATCGAAACCTTTCTTTGAGCTTTCAAACTTTTAAACTTCGCTGAACGCATCCAAATTATGCTCAAACATTCCAGAATGACGCCAAACTTTATGCACAAGTCATTAATCACAATACAAACCTATTCCAAAGCTTGAAACCCCAAACGGTCATCAATAACATCAAAATTCACTTCAAATCAAATTTAAGACATTCTTAAACTTAAAAAATGCCAACCTTCCATAATATGCGTCGAAATACTCCCCGACCACCCGATACTCAACACAAACATACGCCCAAGTCCGAAATCATCATATGAACCTGTTGGAACCTTCAAATCCCGATTCTGAGGTTATTTACTCAAAATTCAAACCTTGGTAAACTTTTCCAACTTAAAGCTTCCAAATTGAGAATTTTCCTACTGAAACAACTCCGAACTTCCCGAAATTCAATTCCGACCACACGTACAAGTCATAATACATTAAGTGAAGCTACTCAAGGCCTTAACGATAGAACGACGCACTAGAGCTCAAAATGACCAGTCGAGTCGTTACTTTGGGCATTAGATTTATGGACAAACTCATGTACATATTTGAATAACTTAGGCCATAAAGAGATCTGAATGAAGAAACTTCACCAGAGGTTTTTCACTCCCATGATGTCCAACTTGGAGTGATATATGGCAATTATGCATGATATCTTGTATTTCATTCTCAAGCACATACCTTCACCAACTGATCCGTATACGTTTTGAACAAGTATGGCTCATCCCACACATAAAGCCTCACATCATATAAGAACTTTCTATCTATCTAGTGGCAACGTTCCACCTGCGATGTAGTTCACAAAGTTTGCGTTCCACGGTGTTTTCTGACTAGTGATAGCCAACAGGTTCTAATCGTGAAATATTTCCCTAATAATAACTCCCTCGGCCACTTGATCTCGATTTTCTAATTTGGACAAGTAATATGCCACTTTATTCTCTAATCCTTTGCGACCTCGGATCTCTAAGGCGCATTCCTGCAAGAGTAACACTATCGAATTAGCCTTAGTTTATTTTATTGCTTTCCAAATAAGTACTTGATGGTTGAATTATCTATGTAGATGATAACTTTTGATCCCACTAAGTAAGCTTTGAAATTCATCACACACCCAAACAACTAGAAGAAACTCCCTTTTTTGTGACTGTGTAGTTTATCTAAGTAGGAGTGAGGTTTTTGCTCGTGAAATTGGCAAATTAGAACACTTTTCCGCTCTTCTAACCTAGAACGGAACTAATTGCACTATCACTTGTATCACACATCAGCTCAAACGGCTCATTCCTGTCTAGTAGCACTATAATTGGTCCACTCGCATACCTTTGCTTTAGTTCTTCAAATGATTTCAGAAAAGCATCGTTAAAATTGAAAGAAAAGTCTTTCTCAAGTATCCTACACAAAGGAGAGAAAATTTTAGAACAATACTTTATGAAGCAATGGTAGAATGCCTTTCTTACAAACCGATGGTGGTAACTTCTCAATTTCTTCCACCTTAGCCTTGCAATTTTCAGCCCATCCTTGAATACTGTATGTCCCAGCACTATACCTTTGCACACCATGAAATAGCATTTTTCCTAATTCAGCACTAAATTTGTCTCGTTATACCTAGAAAGCACTTACCAAGATTGGTTAAGCATTCATCTAAAGAAGCACAAAAATTCAGAAGTATCCATAAATACCTCAACAAACATATCCACCGTGTCGGTATAAATTGCATCATGCACCTTTGAAAAGTCCAAGGTGCATTACATAAGCCAAATGAAATGCACAAGTACCATAAAGGCATATAAATATGGCCTTTTCTTGGTCCTTTGGGGCAATAGCAATCTAATTGTACCCCAACTAGCCATCAAGGAAACAATAGTATTCCTAACATGTCGAACATTTGGTTGATAAAGAGGAGAGGATAGTGATCTCTCCCTATAGTATAGACTATGCAAATTTGCCAACCCGTTACCTTCCTGGTTGGAAATAATTTATTTTGCTTGTTTACTACAACTGTCATACCTTCCTTTTTGATTACACATTGGAGTGGACCCATTTGTTATTTGAAATAAGAAATATAATACCTGCATTGAGCCACTTAATCACTTTTTTTACCAACTTTTTCATGATCAGATATAGGCGGCACTGCCTTTTCACACTAGGCTTGTGTCCGTCCTTAATGAGAATCTTGTGCATGACGAAAGCGGGGCTAATACTCTTTATGTCAGACATCATCTATCCAATGGCACGCTTGTGCTCTTGTATCACTATTAACAACTTCTCTTCCTACAAACCAGACAAATCCGAAGAAACAATCATAGATTAAGTATTAGAACTACCCAAATACTCATAATGAAGATGAGAAGGTAAGGGTTTGAGATCCAGGTTTAGAGTCTCCTCGATAGAAGGCCTGGGTGGCGGTCTATTCAGCCTATCTAAGGGCTCAAACAGGGGTTCATCTCTGATGTATTCATGTGATGCATCCAGAATGTACATCATCACCTCCACCTCCTCCGTAAGTTCAATACTGGTGAATAACATAAGTAGCTTCTCCAAAGCATCATTTATATAGACACTTCCTGGGTCTGGCTTATGTACTTCCAACACAGATATCCTAGTAAGATCCTCATAATGATAAGGCAACTTAATAGCCCAGTAGACATTGAAGACTGCCTCTTTGTTGTCCACCCTCGTGATTATTTTTCCTTTTCGAACTTTGATTACTCGCAGCCACTAGCTAAGAGAGGATTCCCTAAAATGATACGGACTTTCTCATCAGCCTCATTGTCCAAGATGATAAAATATGATGGGAAGATTAACTAACAAATCTATAGCAAGACATCCCCAATCACTCCATCAAGATATGTTAATGATCTATCAACTAACTATAGCATGACTGTGGTAGGTCGTAGATAAGACTGGTTGCTTGAACACTTATAATAACGCCATGTTTATTGTTGCACACAAATATAGAGCTCTGCCGACATCAACTTCACTAATTCACACAGGATGGTGAAGTTGTCTGGATCTTTAAGCTTTTGTGGAAGCTTTCTCTAAATCCTAGGACATCACAGAGCATGTCCACCTGTGGAATATTCAAATGTATATATTTCGACATATCAAGAAACATGTTAAATGTCTAGTCATCATTCTTCTTTTTCAGCCTCTGGGGGAAGGGTGGTGGAGCCTTTTCGACTACTATTTGCTCAAAGTCTTTATTATTCTTCTCGGTTACTTCTTCAAGTTTTAGAACTCTTTCTTCTTCAAATCTAGAGTGATTTTTCTTCATTTTTGGCACCTCTACCAATTTTGTTCATTCCTCAAAGTCATTGCATTAACTTGGGAATTTTTACCAGTATCACTAAGAAGGGCTCCAACTGGTCTATTTGCGTAGTTAGATGCGATTTTCCCGACTTTGATCTCCATATATCAAAAATCTATTATCAACTACTGATTTTTTAATCTTTTTTATTGATTTTCGGTCAACAATGTTTTCACCAAGCTAGTCACACTCTCTACGGCTTTTTGTAGTGGCTTTTGCGATTGTTGATTGTGCCACTAAATTCTATTGTTATTTTGATTTCCACCTCATGAGAGTTAGGATGATTTCTCCAATTTGGGTTATATGTTCTCTCATATTGAGCATTCTAATTCATTGGACGTCTGCTTTGCTATCCCATATAGTAGATAGAGGTAGGATTCAAAGGGCATTAGTCACCTATGTGACCATCTCCACATATCTCGAAACAACTAGACATTTGTTGCATATGTTGCATTGGTAACGCATGTGACATAGTCAACTTACCAACCTGACTAGCTGTTACGCCTCGAACCTAGGGGGCGAGACCGACACCTGGTGTCGCACCTATCTTTGCGTACCAACTTGAGACTAAGGGACTCTACAAATATAATGTCATTCTTTGGCCATGAGCCACATTGCAAGACAATTTGCGAACGCTGACTAAACATCAATATAAAATTGGGCTGACAAGGCCATCATAACTACTATAGCTGGCAAACCAACAAAATATACATACAATACCTACAAGCTCAACATACTGCACTAACTAACAGGATATGTCTACAAGCCTCTACTGACAGATGTACTGTGATCAGAACAGGGCCCTGACCTACCCATAACATATATATATACATATATACACAAGATATACATAAAACTCTAGACCCGACAACTCCGAAGGACGTGGAGCTTACCGATCAAGCTGAACTCGGGCAATACCTACCGAGGAGGTCTACCGGTCTGTCTGTCTGAACCTGCACGCATGAAATGCAGTGTCCCCGGCAAATGGGACGTCAATACAAAATAATCTACCGAGTATGTAAGGCAACAGAATAACTTAAAGTTGAAACTGAACTGATAATATAATAACTAAAAGTAACTGGGAGTCAAAGATAATTTGAAGATATGCTTACCTGTTGATACTAACTCTACTCTCTCAATATAGTAAGTAAAATAGTTGTCCGACCTCATAAGGCTCCGTATATATAACTGATCTACCGTAGTAGGCTCGCTAATAGGCGCTCAGCCATACTAGGCTATGTATCTCGGCCATGCTGGGCTCGCTCATAGGTGTTCGGCCAAAGTAGGCTCGGTATATAACTTACCATTTGATCAGAGGTTGCCCAATAGGGGTCTGCCCATCGATTATAGCTCGATGGTGATGAAAATACTGTAATATTGTGTATATATATAGACTCTCTACTTTCTTGACTGGAAGAAGACAATACTCAATTGAATATAAAGTCACGATAAGGGATAATACTGTAACTTATGAGACTAGGATAATGTATATAAATTCGGGAGTATGAACTTCTCTTTATGCCTCGTTATCAAACACATGTTGTTACGAGATCGTGCAAAAATGAAGGAAGATCTTAGCCTTAACATACATGAGCTGATTCTCTTGACAATCCTTCCAACTTAATTGCGGCAAAACATGTAACGCCGGATCGAAGTAGGGGAAAATTCGTATGATATTCTTCAGAAAGATTGCACCTTGCTCCCTTAGAATTTGTAATTCACATTGCAATAGCATTGTAAAGGTTCACATGAATTCTTTTTGGAGAATTCCGTCCGAATCTCTAGCAAGCAGTTTCATTCCCTTTAATGATGTAATATTTTGTTTAATTCTCATTCACTACTCTTTCTGAATTAGAAAAATCTTATACCTTAGTGGGTGGGGGCCCCACTAAGGTGATGACTTAGCCTCCAAATAAAACACCTTATCAAATGAATTAAGAGTCATTCATTTGAGAAAAGTTTGCTGCCACGTTAATGGTTATAAGGCTTATCCAAAAATTATCCACTTAATTTCTTAATTAGTTTATTAATCCCCTATTAACCATAATTAACCAATTATTCACATAATTACGAATTATCTCAAATTACTTACAATACTACTCACTTTTAACACGCTTTATACACCTTGTTATCATGGTTATGTGGGGTCTTGTATGACACTAGTCCATAAATATAGGGTATTGTAGCTTGGACCATATTTTATCTCAAAATGTCAAATTTCGACGAAATTATTTTTTTTTCAATTTGCTTACCCTTTCACCTTCACGAATTTACTCATCACTTGTTTGAAATAGCATAATGCTTATAATCTCAAAATAATCTCATTCCCGAGCTTATGTCGATTAACTTACGACGAAACTTTAACATACGAAAATGCGGGATGTAACCTCTCATTTCCGAGCTCCCATCAATTTACTTATGGCGTACATTTATGTGAAACATGGGGTGTAACACTAGCAATCTCTGGCATATCAGCTCTCATAGCGGTGAGGATATCAACATCAATTATACCTGCTAATTATGTCTGGGTTGTTTTGCTCGATTCTCCGTCTCCTTGCTAATTTTGGTTATTGGCGGTGAAATTATTCAGCAAAGTCTAGATCACGCTATATGTCTCTACCATGGCCATACCTCCGCAAGTTAAGTCAAGATACATATTTCAAGCTTCATCTAACGCATCTACGAAAGTGTGCCCAAAACCTGATGCAAGGACTCGCCCTCATTTTGCTGAAATCAAAAGATCTTGCTCCTTAGAAATTTTGTCTTCCGAGATGGGAAGATCTTGATCAATCTTTTTTTTTTTTGGCTAAGTCATTCCTAGTTCCTGGTTGAATTTGCTAGCTCTTTTTGTAGCCATGCCTTTGCTTCACCAAGTAGTGAGAGGAAACAAGGTCAACCTGATGTAGTCTAGTGAAACATTTGGAAAGTTGTAGGTATGTGGTATCTCAAGAAAATTTAGGATGTGTTGTTGGGATTTTCTTGTGGCACAACCACATACTGTCCTTGAGATTGCACCAGTTGCACCAGGTTCGGTTTTAGCTTGAAATTCCATGTAATGGCAAGTTTGACGATAGCCCATGACCTGTTTGCAAGTTAGGCCTTTCAGCCTTCATAACTGCTCGATCTGCATTCTCTGTTACTACTAACAGTGGTAGGAGATCAAGAATTTATTTATTGTTCTCAACCTCCCCAACCAGTTCAGCTGCTTTGGCTGCTTCTTCTGATTCTAAAGCTGCTTTCGCTGCTTCTTCAGCTTTATTAACTGCTTCTACTTCTTCAAAATTTGTGTGGAATGTTCTCTTTGGTTTGTTGTCAAAGGGTTGAAGATTATTATGAACCTCATTCTTCTTCTCTAACATTCACTTTACCAGTTCTTTACCTGGAAAATGGTTTTAACAATTATACTTGAATTGTGATTCTAAAAATATGTGATCTATTCTAACACTAGTTGATTATTGGGAAAATGATAAGTGTGCGTAAAGAAAATGAGATAAGCAAACCAAAGTTGACACGAGACTGAGCCTCGAGCTGGCCGGAACAGGGGGCCTCGAGCTGGCCGGAATGGGGGGCCTCGAGGTCTAGCTAGGATAGTTAGCAACGGGCAACCGATGAAGATACAATGATACTAGGGGCCTCAGGGATAGCCTTTAACGGCTGATTATGAGCTACAATGAAGAACAATAAATGAAGATAATAAATGAGGAATGCTAAGTAAGGAGCAATAAATTCGAGAGATAATGTTGAATAAAGAGAGGAGAGAATGTTCTATTGCATTTAATATTTGTTGCCTTTACAAAATGACAAGAGTCCCCTTTATATAGGAGGGTTGAATCCCAACATAGTACATGTACAATTATGACAAGGTAATGATATTGGTACAGCTATTTAATGGCTCAGTACGGACTTGTACTATTCTTGCAGACTTGGTCAACTCTAATCACGTGCCTTGGGGAATTTCATGTCTTTCCATGACGGTCATCAACTTGTACTGCCTCGAGGTCGAACACAGGGAACCTTCGATATGCCCCCTCGAGGGATGCACCTCGGGACCAAGCGTCGAATTCTGTCCCGAGCTTCTCGAGGCCGGGCGTGGAATGCCACAGTGGCCTCAAAATTGGACTCTCCGATCTTGACCGTATACACAAGTACTTGAGATGAATCAGGTAAAATATAAAATTAAAAACTTGAACAGGAAATGAATAAATACTTAACTCAGAAAAACAATCAATAGCCGAGTCCCCAAAAACAATGCCAACTCACAATCAAGGATGTGATGGTGCCTAGCCGAACTCGCTAAGCAAGAAAACTCACAATCTATAAAATAAAGTCCATTCCCTTTAATTAAAAAAGAGATATAATAATTAAAGCTGAAAATTAAATAGTCTTAAAACAATAACAATATCATATATAACCAAAACACGACCTAAACACGTTCAATATAGTACGACCCCTAAGACTATGTTGCACAAGTAGACAAGCAAACTACGAAATAAGAACAAGTCTATCGACATGACAGTCTGTCAGAAATACAAATAGATAGGAATAATAATGAAAGTGGTACTCGAGAACAACAAAGTAGATCCATGAAGTGCAACTCACCCCAAGTCTTCATGTGGTCAGCCAAGCTCAATAAAGAAGCTCTGCTAGGACCCACGTGTGGATCTGCATAAAAATACATGCAGAAGCACGGTATAAGTACACCATAAAAGGTACCCAGTAAGTATCAAGTCTAACCTCGAAAAAGTAGTGGCGAGGCTAGATGCTTCTGAATGCTTACCACACTGGTATAATGATAGAATTAAGAACAAAAATAGTGGATAATGTCATAAATAACAAAAATCACATGTATCAACAATTGAAATGTATTAAGCATAATTTTCTAGTTTAGAAATAATCATAGCACTGCTCAGATATGGTAATAAAATATAGCATGCTCAAATAACGGAGCCCAAACTTCCAACTAGAATATAAGGATGTGAAGTGACAATTAATAGTTAAATGATTACTTCTAAATAAGTCAATAATATGAATGCATGCTCAAACCGGTATAAGATTCATGTACTCTGATATACAATCAATGTATCAGCATAACCCGATACAAAATTCATGTACTGATTATTTACAAAATCCATGCATCGATCATGCTCACAGGAACCAAAGTAACATGGATTATCACCTGTCTTCGGAGGGACAGAATCCAAGCGCAAGGAGGAGCATAATAGCATCACACAAAAATCAATATTTGATCATTTTATCCTATGTCCCATAATTGTATCTCATCTGCATGCTTTACCTTTCATGCAAAAATTCTCATTCTAAATAAATTATACTTATTCAAAATATATGCATATACTCAGAATTACAGATAAAAGGTGCACAAAGACTGAATAAAAATTATATGGATATGTGATCATGGAATGCTATGCAATTGCGGACAATTTAAGCAATTCAGCATATCCAGGATAAGTTCTCATACCTTCGTAAATAATTGTAAACCTAGGCATGATTTCTAACACGAGTAAGGTATCAAACATCGGCACATAAGTCAAATACATCATGAATCAAATGAGTATATAGTCAAAACAAGGCATACAATATCTTTGTTCTACCTTGATCATGATATATACTTAGTAAGTGTATGTACGCTTGCCACCACATATATACACCACAGCCCATACCTTAAATGCAAAGCAACAAAGTCAAATCCTACGTTTTTCCCTCTTAACAAGGTTAGTCAAGAGACTTACCTCCATCCGATAGCCTAAAAATCACCCAAAATGCAAAAAATTCAAAACTCCAACTTCAAACGGCTCGAATCTAGTCAAATACAACCCGACGTCAAACAAAGACATACAAATCAAATCAAAATAATAAATATTTAATATTAATCGAATACACAAATTCAATCACATGGTGAACCAAGCACGCCTCCTAAAACCTTACAAAACTCATAAATTTTGAACAGCCATTCCAATACGAGTCTAAATATACAAGTTTTATCCAAAACTGACTCTAAATTGGGGTCCAAGTCTTAATTATTAACTTTCCAATGTTTTTCCAAAACCCTCAAATTTCACCTTAAAATCCAAGTCTTAGAATTCAAAGTTATATGAATCAAAGAAATTACTTTTCGACGAAATTCGCCAAAGGAAAATGGATGGTCATAGCCTTACTTTTGTGGTAAGAATAAGAGTACTTAATATGATAATAAGATCTTGTTATAAGGTATTTGAATCGTATAAGAGTCGTATGTTAAGCTTTGAATTCATGTGTGTTGTAAAACAAAAATTTACAAAAGTCTTCCTAAGACACGTTCATAATATTACCAAAATTAGGTCTAATGTCACTAAAAATTTCTCTCAATGTACTTGAAGTAATGGGGTGATCCACCCACAAATTAAATTTTCAGTGCATTGAACCGATTGTCGATACGACATCAGAGTAGATAGATATTAGTGTTTTCACGAGACTGCATAAGCTGCTTCCTATGGGACCAACTTTGGACGATGGAAATATTCAGAGATACATCAAACTCATACAACCCGTTTTCATTTATACTTTTCACTATTTGCAGAACCAAAACACCCCCAAACTCTCTCTAAGAGTTCTCATATGATCGGAGGCCAAAATCAAAGCCAAACCAAGTAAATCCAACTGGGTTCTCATATGATCCAAGGCCAAAATCAAAGCCAAACCAAGTAAAGCTAATTCTTGAAGGAACTTCGAATTTAGTTGTGTGTTGTGAGTTGCTCGTTTGAGACTGTATGCTGGTGTTAAATTGCAAGATTTGTTGGTTATGTTGCTAAAATGATAATAAAGTTAAGTAGAGTGAAAGATGTGGTCTTTATGTTATGGAGCTTGAGAGATCTATGCACTCAAGGTGTTTGACAAATTGTCTAAGTGAAGGTTGCCTATAGTTATTGATTCTATTTTGATTCCAATCATTCACATGGTGTAGATAATCTCCTGTAGGACGTGAGAGGATCCGTGGAATGTAATTAGCTTCATCAACAAGGTATGTAGGACAATTTTCCTTATTGACATGACTCGATGTAAATATTCCATTAAAAAAATCTTCATGTTGTAAGATTGAATAACCGTAAGACTTTCTTGACGACATTGATCATACAATTGTGTATTCCTTATCAATAGCATTTTCCGGATTTGTATGCCTCGGAATAATTATATTAAGTTTGAAGAACATAGAGACAATAGTGATAGTCAGAAGATAACGATAGTAGGTCACTCCGACTCTAACTGTGATATTTCTTGAAATTACTCTTGCATTGCACGTATATATGTATCTATTTTCTTACTGAGTTGCGCTATAGTCCACTGGGTACAACACTTTTATGTGCATACCGTTGCAGCTGGTTTTGACATTACCGAGTCCTATTAAGGCCGGGTGTGATCGAGTCCCCTTCCAGGTCGGGGTTATGATATGATATGATTTTCCCCATGGAGAGACTTGATACTATATTATATGGCCCCATTGAGTGGCTTGTTTTTTACATACATGCATAATATATTCATGGTTATTGCAGTTGTATGCCCTCAGCGGCCACTTTATCAATTCAGGTTGATAACGGTACCCATATCTCTTGTACTATATATTTTTTTACACATGTTACAAACCTTACATATCCAGTGTATCTTTCATACTAATTCCCCTTTCTAGGGCGCTATGTTCATGCGCGCAGGTACAAATAGACAGGGTGACATACCTCCCCAATAAGGTGCCCCCCTCTCAGTACTTGGTTTTCGCACTCCACTTCTCTGAAGTTGATATACAGTAGTCGATACGAACTATTGTATATACTTCTAGCATTTTGGGTTTGGCAGGGCCTTGTCCTAACCTATTTATGGATTATAGCACTCTTAGAGGCTTGCGGACTAGCAGTCACTATGTATACATTTTGTTATGGACTTGTCGGCCTTCTTGTTAGTTGGCGATACTCTCCTTGCGGCCTTATCGGCCTTGGTTGTATGTATATACTGTATCGAGACTCTTCTGCTTGCAGGTTAATATACATTCTTGTCTTGTTAATGTTATTTGGAGGCCTTGTCGGCCTAGTTCCATGTTAGAGATTCTAGGTACTATAGTTGGTCCTCTCGGACCTTCAGGTGTGGGGTGCCGGCCACATCCCCCAAGCTAGGGGTGCGATAAACTTGGTATCAAAGTAGGTTAATCCAAGGGAATCTACAAGTCGTATCTAGTAGAGTCTTGTATATGGGTCAGTTGTGCACCACACTTATAGATAGGAGGCTATATGATATTTCGGATGGCTACTTTTCTTTCTAATCTAGATCGTGTGATAGAGATTAGTCGCAAGTATTAATCCTAATCTTTATCTCTTTTATTTCCTCAGCGATGCCTACTACTATTAGACGATAGGCGGCTATTTGGAGACTAGATGAGGAGGCGGGGGAGGGCATTAGTCGGGTGCCACCTGCCCATGGAGATGAATATGAGCCTCATGATGAAGCTGATTCTCAATCTTCTAGAGTATCACCACCACCCCCAGAGGGGCATAGAGGAGCTTATATACCTCCAATACCTCCCCCGGTTGCTCCTAATCAGGATTTAGACATGCAGAGTGTTGTGAAATTATTGACTCGACTAGTAGCCTCCCAGTCCTAGTGTCAGACCCCTAGCACCTCAGAAAGAGCGATCTATGTGAGAGTTCGGGATTTTATTAACCTCAACCCTCCGGTATTCACAAAAGAAGATCCAAATGCAAATCCTCAGAGCTTTTTAGATCAGATGCAACGGACTTTACGAGTTATATATGCCATCGATATTAAGTTTATAGAGCTTGCTTCTTATAGATTGTGGGATATTACCGTGACTTAGTATGAGACCTTGGAGAAGTCTACAGGACCTCATGCCCCATCAGCAGGTTGGAGGGAGTTTTTCAAGGCATTATTACAGCCATATTTGCCTTTTGAGCTCCACTGAGCCAGGCAAGACAGGCTCTTACGTTTGGTGCAAGGAATGTGATTGTTCGGGAGTATAGTATGCAATTTAACTCCTTGGCTAGGTATGCTCCTACGGTTGTGGTTGAGATCAGTGATCAAGTATATCAATTTGTGGGTGGTCTAGTACCACATTTGCTTAACAAATGTAGCGATGCTTGTGAAAATCCAAACATGGACATTGTCCTCATTTAGACCTATACATTGAACTTGGAGAATCTTAAGAGGAACCACTGGGCCGATCGATATTATGATAGGGGCCAGCATAAGACGGCCATATTCGTAGGTGATATGGGAGAGTTTCGAGGTAGGTTTAGGCCTCGGTTTCCTAGACGTCCATCTTATCCAGAGGTTAGTGCACCACCGCAGTTTTAGAACAAGTATCATGATCGGACCATTTATTCTGGTCAGGGTTAGAGTTCACAGGCACAAGGCCCTTAGTATAGACAGGATTCCAGTTAGGTGAGACCCTCGATGCCGTATTGTTGTCAATGTGGTAGGAGTCATTTTTGGCAATGTTTCCTGGGCTTAGATGTATGTTTTTCTTGTAGGCTACGCGGCCAAATTATGCACTTTTGTCGGCTGAGAGGTGGGGGTGCTATGGCGCAACCGACAGGGTCTATAGCAATTTCTTCTTCATCAGTACGCCCTCTTGGGAAAGGCATACAGACGTCGGCTGGTAGAGGCAGAGGCAGGGGTAGAGCGTTTAGCTCAAGCGGTCACTAGAATTGCATTTATGCATTGTCTACTCGACGGGACCTAGAATCGTCTCCAAATGTGGTTATAGGTATATTATCTATATTTTCCCTTCATCTGTAAGCCTTCATAGATCCAGATTCTAGTTTTTCGTATATTACTCTCTTTGTTGCTGGTAAATATATTAGTCATTTAAAGTGTATAACCTCGTGGGTGAGTCTGTGAATATTAGACGGGTATATCGGGGTTGTGATGTGATGATTTATGATCTTCACACCTTAGCCAATTTGAATTAATTCGAATGGTGGGATTTGATGTTATTATGAGTATGGACTGATTAGCTTCTTGCTATTCTAATGTGGATTGTTGCATGAAAGTCATTCACTTTAATTTTCCAGGCGAGCCCGTCATTGAATGGAAGGGCAATATGGAAGCACCTAATGGGATCTTTATTTCCTACCTTAAGTCTTAAAAGATTATCTTGAAAGGATATGTACATCATCTAGTGCGAGTGAAGGATGCGGAGGCAAGGCCTCTAGCCCTTCAGACGGTCCATTTATTTCATGAATTCCCCAATGTATTTCCTAATAAACTACCTGGTATTCCTCCCGAAAGAGAAATTGATTTCGCTATAGACATATTTCCAGACACCCATCCTATATCTATTCCTCCGTACAGAATAGCGCATGTTGAATTGCAGGAATTGAAAGCTCAATTAAACGATCTTCTAGATAAGGGCTTTATCAGGTCCAATATTTCCCTGTGGGGTGCCCAGGTGTCATTTGTTTGTAAGAAAAATGGTTCATTGAGAATGTGTATTGATTATCATTAGCTACACAAGGTAAATATTAAGATAGATATCCTCTTCCAAGGACCGACGGCCTGTTTGATCAATTGCAAGGCGCCAAGTATTTCTCAAAGGTCGATCTCAGATCTGGGTACCATCAACTAAGAGTCAAGGAGAAAGATTTCCCAAAGATATTCTTTTAGACCAGATATGGCAATTATGAATTTCTCGTTATGTCCTTTTCCCTAACCAATTCACCAATGGCTTTTATGGATCTGATAAGTCGGGTGTTTAAGTCGTTTGTAGACATCTTTGTGATTGTTTTTATTGATGATATTCATGTATTCTCGATTAGAAGTGGAGCACACAAATCATTTGCGGATAGTATTACAGATGCTCCAAGATCGTAAGTTGTATTCTAAGTTCTCCAATTATGAGTTCTGGTTGAACTTAGTGGCTTTTCTTGGGTATATAGTATCAGTTGAGGGCATCAAAGTTGATAATTAAAAAATCGAGGTAGTTATGAATTTCCAAGGTCCAAAACTCCTATTGAGGTGCGTAGTTTATTAGGCTTAGGTGGTTACTATCATAGGTTTGTTGAAAATTTCTTTTCTATTGATGCTCCATTAACAAAGTTGATGCATAAGGCGGCTAAGTTCCAGTGGACAGATACTTGTGAAAAGAGCTTCTAAGAGTTAAAGAGGAGATTAACATCAACACCTGTTCTAGCCCTTCCCCAAGGATCAGAGGGTTATGTTGTATATTGTAATGCTTCTAGAGTGGGTTTGGGTTGTGGTCTGATGCAACACGGTAAAATTATTTCATATGCTCAACTAAGGAAACACGGGCAGAATTACCCGACCCATAACCTTGATTTGGAGGTTATTATATTTTCTATGAAAATATGGGGTCACTATCTGTATGGAGTTCATGTTTATATATCTACAGATCGTAAGAGATTGAAATACATACTCAGGCAAAGAGAATTGAATCTGAGACAACGAAAATGGTTTTAATTTTTGAAAGACTATGATGTTGATATCATATACCATACCGGCAAGGCGAATGTTGTGGCCAACGCATTTAGTCGGAAATCTATGAGCAACCTAAGGCATGTGAGAGTTGATAAATTGGAAATGACTAAATCTTTGTAGATATTGGCCAGTTTAAGTGTACAATTGCTTGATGCAGGCGATGGGGGTGCCATAGTTAAGAATGCTGTCGAATCCTCGTTAGTGGTAGAAGTAAAGGCGCGGCAATTTGACGATCCAACCTAGTTGAGAATAAGGGAAATCATTCCCTTTCAGAAAAAGCAGCTTTTCGAGTGTTTTGAGGATGGAGTCCTTAAATATAGAGGCCGATTGTGTGTGCCCGATGTTGCGGTACTCCAAGGACACATTGTGGCAGAGATTCAGCAGCCCAGGTATTCTATTCATCTTGGGTCTACTAAGATGTACCATGACCTTCGACAGATACACTGGTGGAACGATATGAAGAGAAATATTGCCGAATACATAGCGCAGTGCCTGAATTGCCAAGAAGTTAAGATTGAGCACCAGAAGCCTAGAGGATTGCTTCAGAATATTGAGATTCCGACCTGGAAATGGGAGACAATCAATATGGATTTCATTACAGTATTACCATATTCTCGTCAAAAGTTTGATTCGATATGGGTTATCGTGGATAGACTTAAAAAGTCAACTCATTTCTTACCTGTCAGAACTACCTTTTCAGTCGAGGATAATGCCAGATTATATATTAAGGAAATAGTTCGACTTCATGGAATCCCGATTTTTACTATATCGGAAAGAGGTTCCCGGTTTATAGCTAACTTTGAAGCTCCTTCCAGAAAGGTATGCATACTCTAATTAGTCTTAGCAAAACTTTCTCATCCACAGATAGAAGGTCAGCTCGAGTGCACTATTCTGACACTCGAGGAAATGTTGCAATCCTGTGTTCTAGACTTCAAAGGAAGTTGGGAAGATCATCTGCTGATCACTAAGTTTTCTTATAATAAATGTTACCATTCCAGTATTCAGATGATCCCATATGAAGTCTTATACGAGCGGAAGTGCAGGTACCATATCGATTGGTTTGATGTTCGTCATGAGACAAAATTATTAGGCCCTATTTGGTGCAACAGTCCGTTGAGAAGGTGAAAGTGATTCATGATCAATTTTTGAAGGTCCTACTCAGATAACCGGCATCGGAACTTAGAGTTCTTTGTGGGATATTGGGTGTTCCTAAATGTTTTTCCTATGCAAGCTTAGCCCCAGGTATGTCGGACCATATCAGATTATCAAAAAACTGGCCAAGTAGCTTAGAAGCTTGAGTTGCCCCCGAAATTAGAAGCAGTTCATCTTGTGTTTCATGCATCCTTGCCTCGTAAGTGCTTGGGTGACCCCTCCTGCATTACCCCCATTGAGGATGTCCAGGTCACAGAAGAGCTATCCTATGAGGAAATTCCGGTAGCTATCCTAGATCACTAAGTTTGTAAGTTACTGAAGAGGTGGCTTTAGTTAAGGTACTTTGGAGAAAAAACAATGTAGAGGAAATGACATGGAAATCCGAGGAAGATATAAAATCGAGATATCCTCATTTGTTTCAGACTACAGGTTTATATCGCGAATTGGGCAATACAGTTTCTTTACTCTTAAATTACTTATCGAGCTTAATTCTCATATTGTTTAGGTGATTATGTTGAGACAAATATGGCGGGCACAACTCACAGCACATCGGATGATAGTAGAGTTGAGTCGTGGCTAACCCTTTTTTTGATTTTTGCATAAATAGACAGCCGTGTGAGGCCAATTGAATATTTTTATGCTATTTTGTATCCCTGTTTGGCATTGCTTATGTGTTTGGGTTGGTTATCGGGTTTTTGATAACCCTATTTGCAAATGAAACTCTACCAAAAATTTTAGAAATCTTGGGAGGCAGAATATTATTCAACATTCAAAGATGAATGTTCCTAAGGGGGGAATAATGTTACACCCCATGTTCCCATACTTATATAAAATAGGTCTTCTGTGTTGTGGCACGCAACTCGATACACAAATATAAATACAAACATATCTTCTACGATGTAGCGCCAACCCTATATATATATATATACATATATATATATATATATATATACTTACATACAAATACCATTGGAGTGTGCAACTCGATCCCAAACAGTAATACCAATAACATACAAATACCATTGGAGTGTGCAACTCGATCCCAAACAGTAATACCAATATACGTTGAGGCGTGCAATTTGATCCCACACAATAATACCAATATCCGTTGCAGCGTACAACCGGATGCCACACATATAATATCTTCACCATTGCGGTGTGCAACCGTGTCCCACATATATAATTAGTTCATATGTAACTATTTTATAACAACAAAGCATCGAAAATTCACAACATGATATCAAGAGAACTAACATGCAAAAATCAACTACGAGTACAAACACAACAGAATAAGATGAGCAATGCAGCACCACATAGCTAGATTCCAACATATAAAGGCAAGGCTTCCACAAACCGTAAACACACAACCAATCTAAAGTCACCCAATCCGGTTAACCAAAGGAGAGTAGATCATGAAACAAGTAAAAATGTTTATCAAGTAAGAATAGGGATCAAATGAACAAGCTAACAAGTCTCAAAACAAAACAAGAATCTACTCAAGGCCTCAAATCAAGCTTAATGAACTATTGTAAATTTTCAAGTTCCAAACTTACGTCGAACACGTCTTAAAAACTCGAAATCACCTCAAATTTTGCACACAAGTTCCAAATGACATAATGAACCTATTCTAACTCCCAGTACTAAAATCCAAACCTGATAAAATGGAAGTCAACTCCGGTCAAACCTATGAACTTTTCAAACTTTCAAATTTTCAACATTCGCCAAATGGTGTCAAAACCTTCAAAAGACATCCAAATACAAATCCGAGCATAAGCCTAAGTTCAAAATCAATATCCGGACCTAATGGAACCATAAAAACTCCGATCTGAAGTCAAATTCACAAAAGTCAAACTTGGTCGACTCTTTCAATTAAAAGCTTCCAAAATGAGAATCATTCTTCCAAATCAATCCCAAACCACTCAAAAACTAATACCGACGATACACACAAGTCATAATACACTACATGAAGCTACTCATGGCCTAAACCCTCTTAACTGAATACCAATGCTCAAAACGACAGTCAGGTCATTACATCCCCCAATCGGTATTACTCGTAGTGTCTGATAAACTACAACAACCTTCTTCGGTGCGTGAGCAGTGGGAATCTGTGTCCATCCCACGGCCTGTGAAGTAGCCGGTGCCACAGTAAGTAATCTGGTCTATGTCATGCCTTCCACAAGACCAATATATCGAACAAGAGCATCCGATAACACATATATAATTTATTTTCCGTTGCGGCGCACAACCCGATCACACGTATATAATAAGTGAAAATGTAAATATTCTACAACAACCCCGCACAAGAAATTCAAAACGTGATATCAAGAAAAGTAACATGCGAAAATAAACTAGGAGTACAAACAAAACAGAATGAGATGAGCAACACAGCTGCACAGAGCTAGTTTCCCACATTAAAAGGCAAGTCTTCCAAAAAATGTAAACACACAACCAATATTAAAGTAGCCCGATCCGGTTAACAAAAGGAGAGTAGATCATGAAATGAGTATAGATATTTATCATGTAAGAACGGGGATCAAATGAAGGCATTCAATATATATGAAATCGTGTAGCAAGTAGAAGCATGTAGCAAGTAAAGGCAATTAATAAGCAAATACATATGGTAATTTAAAGCATATGGTAAGTGAAGACATATAGTAAGTGAAATTGAAGACATGTAGCAGGTTAAGGCAGCTAACAAGTAAATCACTTGACAATCAGAGGCATGCAACATGTATGGGCTAATAACAAATAAAGGCATGAATTTGAAGAGGACATGTAGCAGAAGTAAATCAAGTAAATGCATAGGTGTAACAGGGACAGACAAGATAGATACATAGCTAGAACAGTAACAGGCCAAAGGGGAAACACAGAGGTATCTACGTAAGGAACTCAAACGGAAGGTATCATGTAAAATAACAAACATTAATAGAAAACAAAGTAAATAGCATGTAAGTACTTAATGAATGAGTAATCATAACAGAAATCATATATGATAAACTCAGATGTGAGCTACCTAAAGTTGAGTGGAAGAGATTAATTTGTAATAACATTAGTAGCCCAAAGTGGATTTTCATCTTGTACCTGGCGATTCTTGGAAGATTATACACGAGGGACAGATTACTTGGTTGGGGTATAGCAGTCAGTTCAGATTGCTCGTTATGTGGAAGAGTAACAGAGAGTCATGATAATCTTTTCTTTAAATGCAACTATTCAGCAACAGTATGGAAGAAATTACTACAATGGCTGGGGATAACAAGGGATGTGTACGGGTGGAATGAAAAGATCCAATGGGCTGTAAGGCATGCAGCAGGCAAACAACAAATAGCCACAATATATAGAATTCTTCTAGCGTGCATTGTGTCCTACATTTGGCAAGAAAGAAACTGGAGAACGTTTTGTGGGACGCAAAGGAGCTGCGAGGAGCTGACCAGATTGATAGTTCAAGAGGTGCATTGTCAAGGATATTTGAATTCTAAAATAGTTAGGGAATTACAGTTCCAATTTTTACCCATAGATGTTATAGCTGAGTAGTCGTGTAGTAATGAGGACACTAGATTTGGGGCTGCATGTCCAAATCTGAGTGAGTATTTGATAAGGTTGTTACTATACTTGTAAATATTTCCCTGGTAATAATAAAATTAATTACCAAAAAAATCATAACAGAAATCCAGCTTCTTTTCTTTTCGCAAGGTAATAACCAACAAGCCAATATCATTTCAAATCGCACGGAAATACTCATCGTGCCAACATCATATCATCTGCACGAAAGTAGCCATCGTGCGAAACGTGGCCCTAAGGCCTAATCATCATCCTTTATTACGAATAAAGAAGCTCAAATATCATGAAAATAACTTGTATAGATATAGGATCGTGATACCCCTATTAAGTTAAGTACGCAACAAATCGAAAAAAATAGCACATTAATCCTTTTTAATATGTCATATCTTCTAGCATGATGTATAATACTGTTAATTGACTTTATTAGTCGTCGTATTGAATGAAGCATAAGTTAAAGGATTTCCAAGTTCAACAAAGTAAAAAAGAAGCATATAATTCCCCCTCCCGAGCATGGAACCCTGGCACATGCATATACGATCGCCACCTCGTATATGCATCACCCCCCAAATGTGGCAAACAATGTCAATCGGTAGGAAAAATTCTCCCAAAAAATCTAGGCAAGATACTAACCTAAAACAAGCCAAATCGATACACTAAAAGCACCATCCCACACGAATCGACCTCCGAACCACTCGAAACTAACCAAAAGCAACTCAAAATCATCAAATAATGTCATAGGAAGCTAACCCAAAAGATAAAGGTCGAATATTTAATCAAATACTCAAAGTCAACAAAAACATTCAACCTAGGCCTGCACCTGAGAACACGAAAACATTCACAAGTTAAGATAGCCCATTCGAATACGAGTCCACCATATTAATTTCATCCAGTTCCGACTCAGAATCGATGTTCAAAACTCAATATTTCACTTTAGAAAAGTTTAGACTAAAGACCCCCAATTTCTCTTTTAGATTCATTAAATTAAATACAAAAATCAAAGATAGAATCATGTAATATATTCAAAACCGAGTCAAAAATACTAACCCCAATCCAAATCGTGAAAATCTCCTCCAAAATCGCCCAAATCCGAGATCTATAACTCAAAATATGATAAAATAATCAAAACCATCGAAATAGATTACTCATAGATCTGCTCCAAGTAACACTTTCGCGATTGTGGGACCAGCTTCACGATCGCGAAGCACATACTTCACTGCCCACAAAAATGCCCTCTGCATTCACGGCACTTACCTCACAAATGCGATGCATAACTAAACCAAACCTATGAGAATGCGGCGTAGACCACGTGAACGCCGAAGAAGATACCAAATGCTCCCAGATCCTTATAAGCAAGCGCGATAGCTTACAGCGAGCTCAATGACAAAGTCTCACAAATCTATGCGACCGCGATATCAAAGAACATTAGCAACCACAGAAACCATCAACACACATGAAGGAAAATGGCCCGAAATCAGAATCGAAACACATTCGAGCCCCTAGACACCCCGTTCGAACATGCCGGCAAATCCCAAAACTTAAAAAGAACCTACTCATGGACTCAAATCATGCATAACAACAACAAAATCACGAATCGTACCTCAAATCAAGCTTACTAAACTATTTCAAATTTCCCAATTGCAAGCATACGCCGAACACGTCTATATAACTCGGAGCTACCTCAAATATTGCATATAATATTCAAACGACATAACAAACCTATTCCAACTCCCGAAACAAAATATTGAACCCTATAAAATTGAAGTCAACTCCAAGTCAAACCTATGAGCTTTCCAAACCTTCAAATTACCTTTTTTTGCCAAATAGTGCCTAAACCTTCTAAAACATCCAAATGCAAATAAGGACATATGCCTGAGTCCAGAATTACCATTTGGACCTAACGGAACTATAAAAGCTCTAATCTAAGGTCAAATTCACAAAAGTCAAACTTGGTCAACTCTTCCAACTAAAAGCTTCCAAAATGAGAATCATTTTCCAAATTAATCCTGAAACACTCGAAATCCAAAACCGTCAGTATACACAAGTCATAATGTACTACATGAATCTACTCAAGCCACCAAACTGAATGCTAGTGCTCAAAACGAGCGGTCGGTTTGTTACATCCCCTAATCGGTACTACTTCTAGTGTCTAATAAACTACAGCAACCTGCTCAAGAGTGTGAGTAGCATGAATCTGTGCCCTTCCCCCGACCTGAGAAGTAACCGGTGCCATAGGAAGTACTTTGATATGTGCCAAGCCTTCCACATGACCAACATATCAAACAAGAGCATCCTGAAGCCCTAGGGTAGCAATAAACCCCTCTGGGACCTGAGCTGGTCCAACTGACTCACCCTGATAAAAACTTGCTCCTCTACCGGAGTTACTAGTGGATCCACAACGCTGCCGTAGCAAGGGCTCTAACTACAGCACGGGCTCCACCCTCGCCTCTGCCTCGACCACAGCCTCTCATGTCCTAGTCTGAGGGGCTGGTGCCCGTCCAAATACTCCCAATGAACGAGTTCTCATCATCTATGAGAGAATAGGAGGATAAGGATTCAAACTTCAGATCAATAAAGTCGCACAATAAAGAATGAAAGAAGGGTAGTTTCCTAACATCATGTAGCCTCTTGGAGATAAATACAGACATGTTTGTACTGATCTACAAGGCTCTGCTAGACCTGCTCACGACTCAGAATACATACACAACCTACAGATCTAACACCAACTTGTCACGGCCCAAATTCGCACCTCAAGGCTGTGATGGCGCCTAGACGAACTCGTTAAGCAAGCCAACTTACAATCCACAAAATAAAGTTCATTTTCTTTAGTTAAAAGAGATATATAATAATTAAAGATGGATATATTCCCAAAACAATAACAATATCGTATATAACCAAAACACGACCTAAACACGGCTTATACAGTACGACCCCCAAGATTAAGTGGCACAAGTGCACGAGCAAATTATGAGAACAAGTCTGTATACATGAAAAACTGTCTCAAATACAGATAGAAATGAATAATAAAGGAACAGGGACTCAGCATGCGAATTAGATCCATGAAGTGAAACTCACCCCTAAGACTCTGTGTGGTCACCCAAGCTCAATCAGGAAGCTCAGCTAGGACCTACCTAAAGATCTATACAAAACGATGTGCAGAAGTGTAGTATGAGTACAGTATAAGCGATACCCAATAAATTTCAAGTCTAACCTCGAAAAAGTAATTGCGAGGCTAGATGCTTCCGAATGCTTACCATGCATGTATAATAATAGAATTAAAAACTGAAATAGTAGATAATGTCATGAATAACAAGAATAATAGGTATCAATAGTCGAAATGTATTAAGAATGCTTTTCCAGTATATAAACAATCATAACACCGCTAAGATATAATAATAAAATATAGCATGATAAATTAACGGATTCGGAACTCCAAAATAGCATATAAGGATGTCAAGTAATAATTAATAGTTAAGAGTACCTCAAAATGAGTCAATCATATGAATGCATGCTCAGCTGGTAAAGATCTATGTACCCCCAATACACAATCCATGTATCAACATAACTCGATGCAAAAATTCATGTATTGTCCCGATACAAAATTTATGTACCGAACATGATCACATGGCCCAAAGTAACATGGGTTATCAGCTGACTCCAGAGGAACGGAACCAAATTCAAGCGCAAAGAGGAGCATAATAGCATCACTCATAAATCAATATACGGTAATTGTGCCCTGTGTACAATAACTGTATCTTATACGTACGCTTTACCTTTAGTGTAAGAATACTCACTCCAAATAAAATATCCTCATTCAGAATATATGGATATGCTCATAATTACAAATAAAAGGTGCACAAGGACTTACTAAAAATTATACGTATATTTGTTCATGGAGTTTTTATGTGACTACGGACAATTTAAGCAATTCAACATATCAATGATAAGCTTCCATGAATTCATAAATAATTTTAAACCTAGGCATGATTTCTAACATGAATATGAGAGCAAACGTTGTCACATAAGTCAAAAATCATGAACCAAATGAGCACATAATAATAATTAAAAAAAAAGGCATACAATATTCAATTATACCCCAGCCATGATATAAACTCGATAAGTGCATATAAGCTCCACACTACGTACATACACTATCCCAATACCTTAAACACAGAGCAATCAAGTCACATCCTAGGGTTTTCCTCTCAACAAGGTTAGCCAAGAGACTTACCTCCATCCGATAGCCTAAAAATCACAAATAAATGCCAATCCTCAATTATCCAACTCCAAACGGGTCGAATCCAGTCAAATACAACCCAAGTATGTCAATCAAACCCATAGAAATCGATCATAAACAATAAAGATTATATCTTAATCAAATACACAAAGTTAACCAAAACGTCAATGCGAGCCCATCTCCCGGAACCCGAGAAAATTCACAAATCCTGAATAGCCATTCCAATACTAGTCCAAATATACAAGTCTCATTCAAAACAAATTCCAAATCGAGGTTCAAATCTTAATTGTTCACTTGCCAAAAAATTTGCCAAAACACCTCAAATTTCAGTTTAAAATCCAAGCTTTGAGGTGCAAATATCCATGAAATAAAATTATATAAAGTCAAATTCAAGTGTAAATTGCTTACCTTCCAATAATGTTGTTAATTTATCCTTCAAAATTCTCCACTCTCGAAGTCTCGAGCTTAAAATATGATAAAATGGATAAAATCCTGAAACTATATCATTAAATGCATTGGCCAGTTATACTCTTAATGAACGCTTCGCGTTCGTAAAGCACAAACTACCTCAGGCCAGAAAACCTTCTTCGTGAATGTGAAAAAGATAATGTGAATGCCAAAATCCCCTCCTCTTCGCTAACGCGACCAACTACCTCGTGAACACAACCAACTACTGCTTCCTTCTTTGTGAACGCGGCTTCCTAACCACACTTGCGAACGCAATGAACACCAAACACCAGCAAAAATCTGATGCCTCAACTCATGAAAATGATCTGAAACCATCCAAAAAGACACCCAAGACCTCTAGGATCCCATCCAATCTTACCAAAAAGTTCCAATAGCTAATCCAAACTTATTCAAATTCTCAAAACACGACGAAAAATATCAAAATCAAGAATCCACGATCAAACCACATGTTAAGTCTCTCTTATGTTCATCAAATTCTAAACATCAAACTAAGCATCCGATCCATGCCTAACCAACCCAGATTACAACCAAACTATGCACACAAGCCCAAAATTACAAAATAAACCTATCCTAACTTCCAAATCCAAATTCAAATCCGATAACCTCAAAGTCAATATCCGGTTAAACCTATGTATTTCTCCAATTCTACAAATTGCAAATTTTCATAAAAAAGAAATAAAACATCCTAGGAACCTCCAAATCCAATTCGAACATATGCCTAAGTCCAAGATCACCATACGAAACCGTCAGAGTACCAATTTGAGGTCATTTATACAAAATTTAAACTTCGGTCAACTCTTACAAGTTAAGCTTCCATAGATAACAGTAAGTATTCTAAATCACTCTCGAACATTCCCAAAATAAAATTAAGCATCCCCGTAAGTCATAAAACATCTTATAACCATATGGGAAGCATCAAATAGAAAAACGAGGCTCAAATGAGTTCAATTAAAGAACACAGTGTTCGATTGTGCGAGTGCAAAGGTAAACATAATTTGTGTATTGCTCTTTTTTGTTCATCAGATCACTTCAAAATAAAGTCATTTTTTTTTTTTTTAAAAAGGTAGGGAGAAATATTTTTTTTAAAATTGTCCTAGAATGTGTTGGGTGATACTTGGGAAACACCTTGGAACATAGCAAACCAGGTAGATGAAATTAAATCCTTATTGTCTGGGAGTTTATTCCAGCTAATTCATGTACTGAGAAAAAGCAATAAATTAGCTGATCATCTAGCTAACTTGACCTTGGATCGGCAACATATGCAACAGGTACACTCATTTGGCGAACTAGACACATAAGGGAGGAAGATACTAAACAATGATAAACTCCAAATACTATACCATACTTGAGGGTAAGAGTTACCAAGCCAAATGTTAATTGATGAAGGAACTAATTGACATGGGAATTGAAGGGGATATCATAATAAAGAAAAGGAGGAGGAGAAAGTATTATGGAGGAAAGAGGAAAATGATAGGGGAAGGAGAAAACATGACACTTCCAACCCAAATCTCAAGGGAGGACATGAGGAAGGAGGTTTTCTCTAACATGTTTGTTATTCTTGCAGGTACCTTGGAGGGGGTGTGGCTCTATATTTTGGACAAACCTAGTAGGGTGGTATTATTATCTTTATACTCAACCCCTATAGGTTTAATCACTACATAGGGCAGCAGGATTACATCAAAACTGCAAAGGCAAGGCAGTGCACAAGCCTACGTCACATGATTCATTGCCATACTAATTGTGGAGGACACGAGAAGAGATATACAAGGGAATGCATATCCCTTTGCATATACCATTTACTGAATATCACACAAGATTCAAACAACATAGCCCATCGAGTCTCAAGTGCCAGTGTGACGCGCAAGGATTGTCTATTGCCTATATTAGGTACGTTTGACCATGGTTTTGTACAGCTTTGGGCGGGCAATTTCAGAGATTTTTGGAGGAGATCCCATGTACATGATACATATATTATACATAAGGAACCTACATATAACAGGTTTGCTACAAGTCTATACAGGTATGATCACGTTTTTAACAACAAAGTTGCAACAACGCCCATTCTGCTTTGAAGTGGACAGGTATTGTAGGATACATTTCGTGCAAATTTGGAAACATGGCATCATGTTTAAGCTTAGATACTAGTTATAGAAATCACATGAGGGCTCCAGCTGACCAATACATCATGTGTAACTACTTAGATTCAAATGAAGCGAATGCAGTCTTGTCAAAGAGATGTTGCAAGTTGAAGTCAGCTAGATTCATTCAAGATTTATGGTTATTAGATCTTTTTGTACTATCAACAGATTGTACCACACAAGACTTTGATAATAGGTTTCAAGTACGTTCATATTTTACGCACTTACATTTTATAAGACCTTCAGACGCTTGTTGTTTTATTTTAGATTAACTTAATAAAAAGACCACTAGGCAACCGGCCTAGTGGTATATTAGCCAAAAAAAAAAATTGTCGAATACAAGGATGACAACGAAGTCTATCAATAAAAGAAAATTATTACTCTCTCTGTTTTAATTTATGTGAACTTGTTTGACTGGATACAGAATTTAAAAAAATGAAGACTTTTGGAATTTGTGGTCCTAAACAAGTTAAAAGGAGCTCCAGAGTATTTGTGTGGCTATAAAAGCTTATCATTAAGGGTAGAATTGTAAGTTTAAGCTAAATTGTTTACAAATTTAAAAAGTGATCATTCTTTTTGGAACGGACTAAAAAAGAAATAGGTTCACATAAACTGGAACGGACGGAGTATAGGACTATTTGTTGAGAGTAAAGTGTGTTATGGAGGATGAATCTTGGACCATACATTTACTAAAATAAAATAAATTAAAAAAGAGCGAAGGACACCATGGGTGTTTTATATTTTTTCTTTTTGTATGTGCACATCCATTTCATTTTGAAGTAGTTTCGTACGTGGTACTGAATTTTCATAGGATCTTATTTTTGTATTAGTAAAAAATAAATATTACACGTGGAATTATATGTGGCTGACAGGGCATGATACGTGGATCACTAAGAAGATGACAAATGGAGTGTTGCATTAAAATATGCACGAGTTACAACAGGTACGAGCAAATCACTCACGAGATGAAAGGGTACGGTTGCTCGAGTCTAAATTATACAGTGAAGAGACATGGGTAGAATGAATCAAGACGGTAAAAAGGGAAGGTTCACAAACCTCTAATTAATGAGGAAGAAGAATCAGGATCATTACAAAATCTTCATGAACAGTTACGATCGCCAATTATAACGATTCATTAATGTCATTAATGAACATAATGATTCGGCCATAAAAGGGAGGAAACATTATATTTGTAAATTCCTATATAAGGGAAGAGAATTTCACTTGTACAGATACGTTCTGATTATTATTGGAATACAACTACTTTTTTTTTCTTACAATCGATTAGTTTTGCATTTCTTATATTTATTTCTTTCCTTATAATTGAGAGAGCACTAAATTTCTTGTTTATCAGTAACCCGAGTTCTTCTAAAAAATATGCTTTGACTGAGAATCTTATTTTTTGGTTAAACTAATTGGTTCTGTTACCAGGAATCTGATAATCTTCTTACTTTCCAAATATTTCTCTCTCACAACCAAGTCATGTCAACTGTCAACGACAACAACCAACAGACGGAAAGAACTCCAATTCTATCACCTCAGGGAACACTACGCACTTCACGAGAAGGATCACCTGAAAAATCTGCTGCTCACATAAATGAACAACATGGAGATGAGCAAACTGTTGAGCAAGATGCTGTAAAACAGTTGATCGCTAAACACGTAAATAATGTTCTCCAAGCTTTCGTGAGGGGATTGTCCACTGTACCACCCACTCCTCCTGCAAATAATATCACAACAGTGGAAATTCCACGCTCAGGGCTTGCTACTTAAGGAAGCGAGGGAACTCCCAATGAGTCACGTGATGGAAGACCAGGTACACCTAATAATTCTGATTTACAAACTTTATTACTAAATTTGTAGAAACAGGTGAAAGAACAAAACGACTGTATCGAGAAAATACCCGTCGTACCACTTGTGATTAAGGTAGTAGATATTGACAAATATTCGCAACAACCCTGGAAACCAAGCGCGGCTCCATTGCCCATTCCCAAGAAGTTCAAAATGCCTGACATCCCAAAATATAATGGAACGACTGATCCACGTGACGATGTCACAGCGTTCACCACAGGAGTAAAAGGCAATGATTTAACCCAGCAGGAAATTGAATCAGTGTTGGTCAAAAAGTTTGGAGAAACACTCACGAAAGGGGTGTTAACATGGTTTTCTCTTTTACCTGAAAATTCTATTGACTCTTTTGCTGAGCTTGCAGATTTATTTATAAAAGCATATTCGGAAGCTCAAAAAGTTAAAATAAAGAATGTAAGATATATTTAAAGTGAAGCAAGGAGGTACAGAATTTCTCAGAGAATTTGTAGATAGATTCCATCATGAAAGGATGATGCTACCAAGAATATCTGATAACTGGGCAGCCATGGCTAACACAAGTAATCTAAATGAAAAAAGTTCTTAAGCCACGAGAAGGCTCAAAGAAAGCTTACGAGAATTCCCTGCCACAACATGGAATGATGTATATAACAGGTATAGTACCAAACTGCGGATTGAAGAAGACATCGTTTCTCAATCAAAGGTTGATGAGAGAACAGGTTCGAGGCGGTCGAAATCTGAAAAGAGGTCCGGTAAGAATATGTACGAGCCTTATATGGTATCCTCAGGGTGAGAAGCACATTCCATACCAGAAAATGTACGGTCGGACTATAGATTGATAAGCCGAGATCGAGGTATGCGTGGTAGGGATACCAACGCAAATGCAAGGATTAGTGACTATAGTTTCAACATCAGTACTTCTGAATTGGTTGCTGTTTTAAGGAGTATGGGAGATAAGGTTTGATGTCCAAAGGAAATGAGATCAAACCAGAACAGAAGAAATCCAGATTTCTGGTGTGAGTTTCATAATGACCACGGCCACAAAATATTGGATTGCAGACTATTACAAGGGGAGGTAGAATATTTGTTGAAACATGGATACTTGATGGATCTGTTCAGCGAGAAAGGCAAACAGTCTTACATAAAAAATAGACAAGAACCTCCAAAACCTCCATCTCCAATGAGAACAGTGAACGTGATAAGCGGGGAATGGTGTAACATACACAGCTGCGAAAAGGATGTCAAAATTTATAGTCACTCAGGGGAAGCGAGTTCATTAAACCTTGGAAGAAGATAACATAACATTTGATGATGCATATGCGGATGGTTTGATGATTCCACACAATGATGCAATGGTTATATCTTTACTTATACATGATACTAATGTAAAAACAAATTTTGATTGATCCAGGTAGCTCCGTGAATATTATCTTATTGCGAGTGGTGAACGAAATGCAAATTGGCGATCGGATGATACCAAAAGCACGTTCTTTATCTGGATTCGACAATTTAACCGTTATTACGAAGGGGGAGATAATCTTAACCACATTCACGGAAGGAGTCATCAAAGAGACAAAATTTCAAGTAATAGACACGGACATGGCCTGTAATGTGATTCTTGGGAGGCCATGGATTCATGACATGGATGTTGTGTCGTCTACGTTGCATCAAGTTATTAAGTTCCCTTCAAAATGGGGGATTCAACAAATTCTAGGGGATCAACAAACCTCTAGGAATATCAACTCAGTGGTGCAGTCACACAAGGAAAGAACTGATACAAATGAGGATTTTGTAGAAGACGTGGTAAATCAAATCTCATCTTAAAATGTATCAAAGCAAACCGATATGGATTCGAGACCAGATGTAATTCAAGAACTAGTGGAGAATGAAAACACCAAAACAACAATTGAAGAGCTCGAAGCTATTGTGCTATTCGAACAATGGCCAGATCGGAAAGTTCACATTGGAGCAAAGCTGAGCCTAGGAATGAGAGGTTAGTTAATTGAATTCTTAAAATCTAACGCAGATTGTTTTGCATGATCGCATTCGGATATGACAGGTATACCTCCAGAGGTGATGACTCATAAATTGAATGAAGATCCATCATACGTACCTGTCAAGCAAAAGAAGAGGAAGCAAGGTTCATTCAAAAATTAAGTGATTTATGATGAGGTACAAAAACTCTGAAAGATTGGTTCAATACATGAGGTAAAATATCCTAATTGGTTAGCTAATACTATGGTAGTTCCAAAAAAGAACGGTAAATGGCGAGTTTGCATAGATTATACTGATCTAAATAAAGCTTATCCAAAAGATTTATTTCCTTTATCGCATATGGATCAATTGATTGATCTTACCGCAGGTCATGAGCTATTGAGTTTTTTAGATGCGTATTCAGGTTATAATCAAATAAAAATGGATCCTTTAGATGAAGAAAAACTTAATTTATTACGACCAGGGGGACTTATTGTTACAAAGTCATGCATTTTGGCTTGAAAAATGATGAAGCCACATATCAAAGGTTGGTGACCAAGATGTTTCAAGAACACCTGGGAAAGACCATGGAAGTATATATTGATTATATGCTAGTCAAATCTACACGAGCGGAAGATAATTTTCAAAATCTTTCAAATACCTTCGAGATCCTTCGCAGCTATAATATGAAATGGAACCCAGAAAAGTGTGCCTTCGGCGTAGCTTCAGGTAAGTTCTTAGGTTTTCTTGTATCTAATAGAGGTATTAAAGTAAACCCTACACAGATTAAAGCTATTGAAGAAATTACTGATATACTCACGAGCAAAAAATAATTACAAAGATTAATAGGTAGGATAGAAGCTCTGGGAAGATTTATTTCTAAGTCTTCGAAGAAGAGTTTCAAATTCTTTTCAGTGCTAAAAAAGAAAATTCAGCTCGAGTGGGCTGAAGAATGCCAACAAGCCCTCAAAGATTTGAAGGCATACTTATCCAATCCACCTTTGCTGGCTAAACCAAAAGATGGTGAGAGGCTGTTTGTATACCTCGTAGTTTCGGAAATGGTTGTAAGTGCAGTTTTGATACGAGAAGGCAAAGGTAAACAATCTCCAATTTATTATGTTAGTAAATCTTTGTTTCATGCTGAGACTAGATATACTCATCTAGAAAAACTTGCTTTAGCATAAGTTATGACATCTCGAAAGTTGAGACCTTACTTTCAATGTCACCCTATTTCCATAATAACTGCATATCCTTTAAGGAATATTTTGTATAAATAAGAATTATCAGGTAGATTATCCAAGTGGTCAATAGAACTCAGTGAATATGATATCATGTACCAACCTAGAACTGCAAAAAATCACAAGTTTTAGCAAATTTTGTTGCATATTTTAGCACAAAAATAGTTCCTCAAGTAGAAAAGGAATTACAAATATTCACCGGATCTAATCCAGGTACGTGGACTTTATTTACTGATGTCTCCTCAAATATTAAAAGAGCAGGTTTGGATATTGTTTTAATTCCACCTTCGGGAGAAAGTGTAAGACACGTAATTAAATGTTACCCTATTACTAACAATGAAATAGAGTACGAAGCTGTAATTGCAGGTTCAAAACTGGCACGAGAACTCTCCATAGAGCAAATCGTGATTAAAAGTGATTCTCAGTTGGTAGTCAATCAGATGCAAGGGAATTACATAGCTAGAGAGGCACAGATGCAACAATATTTGGAAAAGGCACGAGAATTAATAAGACAATTCCAATCATGGAAGTTTGTGCAAATACCCAGGGAAGAAAATGCAGAAGCAGATGCATTAGCTAACCTTGCATCAGTTGCGGAAATAACAAGTGTAAAAAATGCTATCGTAATATATGTATGTCATTCAACACTAGACCAAGATAAAAATGAGGTAAGTTTTAATAACCTAACTTGGGATTGGAGAATGAGATTGTTAATTTTTTGCAGTACGGAACCGTACCTGAAGGCAAAAAAGAGTCTCAATCGCTTCGATGAAAAGCTGCCAAATATTGTTTAATTCAAGGGAATTTATATCGAAAAATTTTTGGTGGTCCTTTAGCAAGATGCCTTGGACCTGCTCAAACAGAATATGTGATGAAAGAAGTGCATGAAGAGCATTTTGGAAATCACGCATGAGGAAGATCTTTAGTAAAAAATATAATTAGAGCAGGATACTACTGGCCTAAAATGGAAGAAGATGCAAAACAATTTGTAGCAAAGTGTGATAGATGCCAACGATACAAAAATAATATGCATCGCCCTGCAGAATTATTACATACAGTTATTTTTCCGTGGCCATTCATGAAGTGGGGGGTGGATATAGTGGGTCCTTTACCACAAGCTAAAGGAAGGGTACGAGTTTTGTTAGTATTAACAGATTATTTTTTCAAATGGGTTGAGGAAGGAGCTTTGAAACAGGTGCGAGAAAAGGAAGTTATGGATTTTTATTTGGCGGAATGTTATGTGCTGATTCGGAGTGCCAAAATAAATCGTATGTGATAATGGCCCCCAATTTATAGGCTCGAAAGTCACAGAATTTTTTCAAAGTTGGTAAATCAAATGAATAACTTCCTCACCTTATCATCCCGTGGAAAATGGACAAGTTGAGTCAACAAACAAGAGTATTATTAATAATTTGAAGAAAATATTAGAAGAATCAAAAGGCAATTGGCCTGAGGTATTACCAGGAGTATTATGGGCTTATCGAACAACAACAAAGATAGGCATGGGAGAAAGGCCATTTTCACTTGTTTATGGTTCAGAAGCCTTAATCCCAGTAGAAATAGGAGATCCAAGTACGAGATTAACACAAGCAACGGAAGAATCAAATGATGAAGAATTAAGAGCAAACTTGGATTTACTCAAGCAAAGAAGAGACGCAGCTTTAATAAGGATGGCAGCACAAAAGCAAATCATTGAACGATACTACAACCGGAAGGCTCATCTGATATACTTCAATATTGGGGACTTCGTTCTCAAAAAGGCTTGCCAATCAACAAAAACAGCTGGAGCAGGAAAGTTGAACCCAAATTGGGAAGGGCCTTGTAAAGTACGAGGTATCATTGGGAAAGGTGCTTATGAGTTAGAAAACATGGATGGCGAGGTGTTACCTTCGAATTGGAATGTTGTTCATCAGAAGAAATATTATTTCTAAGTAAGAGAAATACCCCCGGTCAGGTATCACTTAACTACAATTTTGTTTTGTTCAGTTAAAATTATAATAACAATTTTAGATGATAGGCAAAAATCTAGCCCACACCAAATGATGATATTAGACCTGAAAGACACGCGGGATGCAAAATTATTCCCGATCTGGGGTTACAACCTTTTTGATGGAAATAAAAAGGGTTAAGCAGTCATCATCTAAAACTATACCTCCGAGTCCCGTATGTATTTTCCTTTCCATGGAATGGACCATATGGAAGGAATAATCAAGTGCTCAAGATTTCATACTTCAAAGCTCTAACACTTGGGGGACTATGGAAGGCAAAGAAGACTAGAAAAGTCAGAATTCGAGTCAAGCCTAGATCAATCTACCCAACAAATCAAAAATCAAGAGCAAATCAAGAGTCAAAAACACAAGCCTAATTCAAAAACCTTTGTAATAAGCTTTGATCAAGTATACACTCGCGGATGTAAATTACAAGATCCTACGAGTACTGAGCTTAAAGGTAATATTTAGTCACGGGTTGCAAAATATACCCTAGAATTCTGTAAAATCTGTTATAAAGAAAACAATTAAGAAAGAGTTGTAGATGTTACTTGATACATGTAAAGTGTTATATAATTTGGAATTACAAAACTTCCTCAAATTATTCAAGAAATTTCCTTGAAATATATTTTTTCCTACTTATTTCATATGTTTGCACTAATATGAAGTTGAGACATCTTCTTCATTAAGTGTCGTTTATAAAAGGGCCTTCTTTTATAAAAATTCGTGCTTATTCAAAAAATCACGAAATACTAAAGTATTTTTAAATGAAAAATGAAAGAGTAGAACAGAAACTCAAAATGAAATATTACATCTTAAACCCGGTTAAAACGAAGTATAAACTTAGTTCAAACCAAAGTATTTGATAATGAACCCCAAAACGGACCAGGGGTGAAAACTTTCCAACCATTCCAAAAATAAATTAAAAAAACAACACAACAAACTTTCCAAACACAAGTTCACTATGGGGCAGAATCTAAGGTAGTATTATCAGCAGCGGGAGAATTCAAGATGGCATCATTAGCAGCGGGAGAAGGTTCAACTTGAGCAGAAGAGGCTTGAACACCAACTTCACTAGGAGTAAGTTCATCACCTTCGTGAATACCGACCTTAGGTGAGGAAAAGTTCCGTCTCTGCTGAGTTTTTTCAATGGTTTCCTTAGTTTTTGCAATCTCGGCAGTCAAGTCATAGCCTTCCTGGCTAGCCTCCATCAAAGTCTCGAGGCGCGTGTTCAAAAGAACCCAGCTTACATCAAGAGTTGATTTATCTTCAAGGGCCTCGTAATATCTTTCCCATTGCTCGATTTCTGCCTTCAACTCTTCTTTTTCAGTCAAAGAAGCATCATAAGAAGCTTTCAAAGGGGTGAGTGATTTCTCCAAGAACTGGACCTTATTAGAAGATGCACGGAGGTCTTGTTGAGCCTGAGTGAGTTCTTGAACAAGCTCCCTGACATAAATATCCTTCTGATTAAGCAGTTCTTTGAAACCTCTAATTTCCTCGGTAGCTTTAGAAAGTTGCTCGGCAAATGAAGACTCAAGGATGTCTTTATCCTTGCCCACTTGACTGGAAGAGGCTTTTTCAATCTCCAATTCTGCTGCCATCACTTTCACTTGTTGTTCCAAAGCACACTTCTTCACATCTAAAACTTCTCTTTCTAACTAAAGGCCTTCAAACTGTTCTTTCCAGTTGTCCGCTTTCGTACGATAGTTGCTGACTAACTTCTCAGTATAGACGATTCTCTTCATCAACTCTGTGCCTATCAGGTTGATCTACAAAAGAAAGGAAAGAAATGATTAGCAAACAAAGATAAAAAAAAATCACAAGGAAAATAAAAAAAACACTAAAACCTAAGGCTTATACCTTCAAAGAGGAATGGACAATGTCATTCATCCATTTCAAAGATCTGTGGCTTTCCAACTTAGACTTCTCAACTGGGCCAAGTAGTGGTTTTAGCCATACATCGGCTTGACCAGACTTTTTCAAACGATTACCATCCTCGGGGACTTCATTGGTAACTTTTTTCATCATCCTATTGCAATTGGAATAACCAACTTCAACGTGAGAAGTGGTAGCAATAGGGATAGTTGAGGAAGTGAAAACAGCCACGGGAGGAGCATTAGCAGTAGCAATAGGTGCGGACACTGGAAAGGAGGCAAGGGGTGCTTCTTTAGAAACTAAGCCAAAATCTTCACTAACAAACGCACGGGAAAATAATTGTTCTGTAGAGTCACGAGGTGCAGCAATCATATCTTCATCAGAGCTCACTAAAGTGGAACTTTCAGGCTCATTCACGAGAACTAAACTTGGAGGAGGGGTGGCTTCATCATCCGAAATAACGTGCCTCCTAGCTCGAGGCTTGCACACTAAGGAGCCCTTCTCTCGTTCATCTTCACCCTCAGAACCATGAGCTCTCTCTACTTTTCTTTGATGAAGAACTTAAAATCATCTCTTGAGCAATGGACAAAGAAAGTCTTGATAAAGCAATAGACGCGGCACTAACACCCCGAATGGGAAATCCTAGCAGAAGAAGAAGTTAGTAAATCCCCAAATAGAAAATTAAAGGAAAGAAGAACATGAGTTTTAACTTTCCAACCAAACCTATGAGAAAGGTACTTCCAAGACCTTCCTTCCATATGAGCAACCGACAATAATTTTTCTACCCAATCACGGAAGTCCGGTATTTCTTCAACAGCTTCCATGATTGCCAAAAAGAGAAAAAACAGCCACGAGAGCGTAAGTTTCTTCTTCCTTCATAAAAGAGAAGAGAAGTATCTAAAAAAAAAACTTATGTGCAAAGTTCCATTTTTCTGGAAAATGCATGTTCTCTTCACCCACTAAACCACTTGTGGGAGCAGCAACAAAATGGCCATACCAGCCACGATCTTTATCATCTTCAGGGCTAACTAAAACCCTTTTACTCCTGGCCACGAGAGTAAAACCCCCTAAATGAAATAACTTAGGAGAATAAAGATGAAGCAAATGTTGAAAGGTGAAGGGTAAAGAGGCCAAATTAGACAGGTATCTTAAACATGCAACATCTCTCCATACGATAGGAGCAATATGTCCTAAGAAAACGTTAAAGAAACGGTAAAATTCTATGATCTCTGGGTCAATAGGTGGTCTGAAACTTAATGTAAAAGGATATCTGTAAACGAAAGAGTAACCAGCTTGGTACGAAGTGGTCCTTTGGTTTGGACCAGGAATTAAAATTGGAAAATCAGATTTCCAGTGACATTCTCTTCGCACAAGAGAATTCAAGCCATTAGCAATCTGAGAAAGACAGACATCGGCACGATCATGGGAAGTCATAGAAGCAACTTGGTTTCTAATCGATTCACGATCAGAGGAGAAAGAAAATTCTACAGGAATAATTTCATCAACAATTGGTTCTTGAATAGGTTCACTCGAATCCCTATTTCTGGCAGAAGATCTATGAGTTGAAGAAGCCTTAGTTCTAAAAGAAGAGGGGGTAACAACGCTGGGTTGAGAAGTAGAACCACGAACAGATAAATATCCTAAGCTACGCAACCTACCACCTCTTCTACTCCTAACATGAGCATTTGAAGGGGGAAGTTCATTTGTAATTACTACTCTACGAGGATCAGGGTTTGGTGAAGACATGGTTGTATAAGAAAATACTATGTGCTGATAAATAAGAATGATTAAGGAAGAAGAACATTGTAGATTGAAGGTTTTCGTGAAATCAAAGGCACATAAGGTATTTATAAGAGGAAGCGACCGTCATGTAAAGGGGGTCATGATGGAAACGTCATAATGAAACAGTCACTTCGTGACTGACGCAGCCGCAAGAAAGCCTTAAAAACCGCTGAAGAGTCGCAGACCCAATCGATAAAGGCCGCGTGGAACATGCATTAAATGAAAGTGACATACGACGCGTTGGTTCTGAAGAAGACACAATGATACATGGGAAACGGCGGCAAAAAATTCTCACCATAAATGTGTACCACTTCCCAAATAATCAATTGCAGAATATTTGACAAGTGGGGGGACTAGCTATATTAAAAAAAAAAAAATATTACACGTGGAATTATATGTGGCTGACAGGGCATGATACGTTGACCACTAAGAAGATGACAACTGGAGTGTTGCATTAAAAGGTGCACGAGTTACAACAGGTACGAGCAAATCACTCACGAGATGAAAGGGTGTGGTTGCTCGAGTTTAAATTATTCAGTGAAGAGACATGGGTGGAATGAATCAAGACGGTAAAAAGGGAAGATCCACGAACCTCTAATTAATGAGGAAGAAGAATCAGAATCATTACAAAATCTACATGAACCGTTGGGATTGCCAATTATAACGGTTCATTAATGTCATTAATGCACATAATGATTCGGCCATAAAAGGGAGGAAACATTGTATATATAAATTTCTATATAAGGGAAGAGAATTTTACTTGTACAGACACGTTCTGATTATTATTGGAATACAACTACTTTCTTTTGCTTACAATTGAGTACTTTTGCATTTTTTATACTTATTTCTTTCCTTATAATTGAGAGAGTACGGAATTTCTTGGTTATCAGTAACCCGAGTTCTTCTAAAAATAGACTTTGACTGTGAATCTTATTTCTTGGTTAAACAATTTCAAATGTAAATGCAATATTACAAACATACTGCCAAAACTCCAGAGAGTTTTGGTTCCTTCATCAAGGTCCAACTAATCTTTGAAAAGGAAAAACAAATGTAACAGATGACCCTATTTTTTCAATAATTAAAAAGAGCCTCGAATTAGCAGGACATTGGCATGGTCTTGTATCACCTTCCATGCCATGTCCACATGCCTATAATCAGTAAGAGAAGCACCAATGGCAAATCGAATAATAAAAATTCCTCCAACAACTCCATGAGTCAAATAGAGTTTTCCAGCTGAATTAATCGACTCCACCAACTTAGTGTTGAACTTGTTCATCTGTTCCTCATCGAACGTTGTCGAAACTCGACTTATTACTGATGGAGAAATCCTAAAACACACCATAGCAAATTTTCTAGGCACAAATATTTCAAACCTTTTGTCCATAGCTATAAGCCCTTCAAAATGCTTAGCCATGTTCACATGACTTCTTATCAAGTTTCTCAAATTAGTTACTCCATAATTTCTCAAAACTAGCCATAGTTTCAAAGCCCTAAATCTCCTGCTCAATGCAATTTGCCAGTCCTTATAATCAATCACTTGCTTTAACTCTGTGGCTTTGTTTCTTAAGCATTCAGGATTAGTCGATAACGCTTTTGTAAGTGCACTTGGATCCTTCACCCAAAGGCAGCAACAATCCAAAGTGGAAAAGAACCATTTATGAGCATTGAGACTGAAAGAGTTTGCATTTTCAATACCATCAAGGAAGTGTTGAAATTCAGGGCAAATACAAGCGCTTCCCGCATACGCTGCATCCACATGCACCCAAACCCCATATTCCTTAGCAATTTCACAAAGCGGACGCAATGGATCAACAGAAGTGGTTGAAGTTGTCCCAATTGTCGCGCATAGGAATAAGGGAACCATTCCTTCTTTAGTGTCTTTCAAGATTGCTAAACGTAGCGATTTTGGGCACAGGACATACTCTTTAGCCTTTGTTGTTGGGATAACTCGAACATTCTCCGGGTCTATCCCAGCTATATGGGCAGCCTTCTTGAGAGAAAAATGTGTCTGATCAGATGTATAAACTACCAACTTGCCAAAATTCTCTCTACCAATTTTCCTCAGCATTTGATCTCTAGCTGCCACTATAGTGCACAACATGGCTTCACAAGTTGTACCCTGTAGTACACCCCCACCACCCCCAGAGAATAAGAAAGAATTAGGAAGGTTTAACATTTTCCCAAACCAATCCATCACAATGCTCTCAAGTTCAGTTGCAGCAGGGGATGAGATCCAATTGAACCCTACCACATTAAATCCAACACTAAGCATTTCGCCTAGGAATCCAGCAGTACTACCAGAAGAAGGAAAATAAGCAAAAAAATTAGGACTTTGCCAGTGAGTTATCCCTGGAATAATATCTCTTTTGAAATCTTGAAGAATTTTTTCAAGTGGTTCAGGGTTATCAGGTGCAGAATTCGGTACAAGTTTTTGGAGATAGCCTGGATTGACTTGGCTACAAACTGGATATTTTTCAATGTTTTGATAGTAATCAGCAAGGAAGTTCACGATCATGTGACCTTGCTTTCTGAATTCTTCAGGATCTAAAGGGTTTATGGTGTTGAACTTTTGGTCATCAAGTTCAGGGTTGATATTTAGGGTACCCATTGTTTCAATTTGTGTTGTCCTGGCAGAAAAGAAATGCTAGCTTGGTACGTTTTATAGGTTTAAAGAATTGAATTATGCCATAAATTATTCCTGCAGATTCTTTTGTTAGGCCTACAAAATAATTTAGACACTTAGTTACTTTCTAGGGAGTTCAAAACACTGGACCATCTAGCTCTTGTAGAAGTTGGTTTCAACTCTCAATTATAGTTTAACTTCCACCTACTAACTAATTAATTCACCTCCCAATTATGATGATGTTACACTAGCTAGCCTTTGATGAAAAGTATTACAGGAATTTTCTATCCAGAAAACGAAAGCTCAAAACAGCAATTAGAGGTGATGATTGGAGCCAGCGTGACATAACCATGAACTAGGGTACAAACCGAACAGGAAAATCGTACCAAACCAAATCGACTAAAAAATTCGATGAGGTTTGGTATTGAAAAAAAAAAACCTGAACCAAACCGACATATAAATATATAATTTTGAGACTTTATATAGAATTTTCTTTAAAAGATATCTAGAAATATTTGGGATTCTCTTATGCGATGTAATATTATATAGAATATGATGAAGTGTTCCATTTTTATTTACTTTCAATAATGTGTTGTATGATAAATATTTTATCAAATGTTATTGAATGTGTCAATCTCTTTATTTTTCTATATTCATATGCCAAGATCTATTATATCATAATATATTTTTCGAATTTGAAGTGGTATTTCGATAAATGAAAATTAAATAGAACATATAATTATTTAGGTATCATATTGATTTTTATGTTTAATTATTAAATTTTGTTAACTTTGAAAATTTACATCAATGAAAATTTATTATCAGACAACTTAGAAATTAACTATCACATATTACTAAGATAATTCTCCCATAAGAATATTTTAATATATCATATGTTTGAATTTTTTTTTTAATTTTTGTTAAACATATATTTGCTTAAAAAAAGTTTAACAAAGTAAGATAGACATATTATTCATATAACAAAAAAACTCGAAAAAAACCTGAAAATTTTGATAAAATCGAACCAATCCGAACCGATATAAATAGTTTGGTTTGGTTTTAATAAAAACTGAACCAATCTGGTCCATGTACACCCCTACCATGAACGAAGGCATGATGGGAGACATCTCATTAAAAAAAATACTACTCTATCCGCTCTACTTTAATTGATCTTTTGACTATTTTCACGCATATGCACTTTTTAATATTAATCAATAATAAAAGTAATCATATTAACCTTTACTATCTCTTTAATTTGTTCATTAGAAATATAACTGATACTTCGAGGCTCTTTACTCCAAAGTCAAAAAAGAAGTTAATTCCTTTTTGATATTTGAAAAAGTTAAATATTGTAGATCATAAAAAAAGGTCAAAAAATTAATAAAAGTAGACCGGAGGGAGTACTCCTTACGTCTCGGCACACTTCCCATTTTTAATTATTTTAAAACGAATGATATCTTTTGATATTTAGAAAGAGTTTACTTTTAAACTTTTCTAATTATCTTTAATGAGACATAAATATTTATGACTTGTTTTAGACAACAAGTTTTGAAAAAATTTCTTTTTTTTTCTTAAACTTATTTTTCGGTCAAACAATGCCATATAAATTGAGATGCATAGAGTAATATATAATGTCCCCGATTGACAGCTTGTTTGGATGGTTGTTACCCATCATTATATAATGTATTGTATTGTGTTGTGTTGTATTGTGTCGTTTTATGAATACAATATTTGAATATATTGTATTGTTTGCTATTATTAAATAATATTTTGTTGTTTGGTTTGACTGTATCGTAACGTAATGTAACTGATAAGTTTACTAAAACACTCTCAATTAATTAAATATTAAATTTATCAAGAATTACGCATAAAAATAATTTAAGAGAACACCTTTCTACTAACTTATCACCAAATATTCTTATAAATATATTAAACAATAAAATACATGCAAATTCTAAAAAAATTAGTAGAGCAAAATATGCAATTTTACGTTGGAGTTGGAAGAGGCAGAAGTTGTGGAAAAAAAGGGAAGAAGACAAAGTAGGTCATAGGTGGGAGATTTGGAGTTTAAAAAAATGGTAAGGGGTAAAAAAGAATTATGGAGTAATATGTAAGGGCATAATTGGAAAGAAAAATAGGAAACAATCCCACCACACCAAATCGGTTGTTTCAAAAAATGGGACTTTTCATTGTTCCGGAATAATAGATTTAACAATATAATATAACCAATTT
The DNA here is from genome assembly GCA_005239525.1 of Nicotiana knightiana. Classification (NCBI taxonomy): domain Eukaryota; kingdom Viridiplantae; phylum Streptophyta; class Magnoliopsida; order Solanales; family Solanaceae; genus Nicotiana; species Nicotiana knightiana. The sequence goes on along the minus strand of ML408392.1, from coordinate 145,137 downwards.
TAATGAAACAATCAAAACAAATATTGTTTTAGGATAACAATACAATAGTATACAATGAGTAACAACCATCCAAACAAGCTGTGACTTGTGAGAGTCAAACGCCCAACCTACAACATATGGCAACAAAATAAGTTGTTGGTGAATGACTTCTTTCCTGCAGTGTCATTGCCACTATGTATATGGTTGAAATTGGGGCTACCCGATTTTACTATTTGATCGAGACTGGTACGTTGCATCGAAGGTTAGCTTCGGCCAAATCATGGAGCTGAGGCATTAAGTTCGAGATCGAGGTCTCTTTCAAGATCGAGGTTGGTATTAATTGAAGCCAAGGGAGACAGACTCCGAGTAGTGTCGGAGATAGCTCAGTAACGGAAGAACGAGATATCCGTAATTGGTCGAGGATCATGACGCAAATCTCGGAACGGATCAAATCAGAAGCGGTTAGTTAGCTAATTGTATGATTTTCTTCAGTAATTAGAGTTACACCATAAGTAGAATTTCTCTACTATATAAGGAGGAGTTCTAATCAATTGTAAGCATCATCATTTACAGAATTATAGCTAATCAACTCTTTCTTTCTCATTTACATCATTGTTCATCAGTTTGTTCCATTTTCTATTGTTCTTGCACTTATCAGTTCGAGACTGTCTTGACTCGAGGGCTGGAGATTTATTTGAACATCGGTTTGATTTATTTATAATTCAATTTTGTTATTTACTTTCATATTTATCAATCAGTGTTGAGTGAAATCACATATCCTTAAAACCATAATATAAGTTTAATTGTTATCCAGATTTAAAGGTAAACAGTTTGGCACCCACTGTGGGGCTAAGGATAATAGTGATTGTTCAATACTGATTCTGATAACGCACACTATTTTATGCTTGTTCTTGTAAGTATTTTTGTTTTCAGGATAAAACATGTCAAACTCACAAACAGCACTCACACATGGTGGCAATGGCCTTGGATTTCACGGGGAAAATGACAATGTAGCTGCTCCAGTGGTCGAGGTGCCTCAGGCTAATCTCGAGGAAGAACCAATTGCCAATCCAGTCGACGCCAGTTCGCATATCGCCTTAAATGAAAATTTGGGCGTAGATCCCGAAGGGAGTTTACGCAAAGAAGGCCGATCTAGTAGTCGAGGTACACAGGGCGGGGGAGATGGAGGAGTCAGACTCCAAGTAATATTCGAGATATTACAGGCTCAACAAGCCGCTATTGCACAGCTACAAAATCAGCATCGAACGCCGAGTGGGGTCGAGCCAGAAGTCGCCCGTCGAACCGAGAGTGCTAGAAAAATCGAATGCCAATGAATCGGAGACTGACCTCGCCGTAATGAAGATGCTCGAGGATCTCACCAAACAAATTGAATCAGGAGAAAAGAAAAATGAGGCAAAGGATAAGAAAGTAGAAACGTACAACTCCCGAGTTGACCAGATACCGGGGGCACCGCCGATTTTAAAAGGAATGGACTCAAAGAAGTTTGTGCAGAATCCATTCCCCCCAAGTGTGGCTCCGAAACCCATTCCAAAGAAATTCCGTATGCCGAAAATCCCTAAGTACAATGGAACCACCGATCCCAACGAGCATGTCACCTCCTATACATGCGCCATCAAAGGAAATGATTTGGAAGATGATGAGATCGAATCCGTTCTACTGAAGAAATTTGGGGAAACTCTATCGAAGGGATAAATGATCTGGTACTACAATCTACGGCCAAATTCCATCGACTCGTTCGCCATGCTTGCCGATTCTTTCGTAAAGGCACATGCCGGGGTAATAAAGGTTGCGACGAGGAAATTGGACCTTTTCAAAGTAAAACAAAGGGATAACAAAATGATGAGGGAGTTCGTGTCTCGATTAAAAATGAAACGCATGGAATTACCACCGGTAACAGACGATTGGGTTGTTTAAGCCTTTACTCAGGGGTTGAACGAACAAAGTTCGATAGCATCACGTCAACTGAAGCAGAATCTAATAAAATATCCGGCGGTGACCTAGGCCAATGTACATAATCATACCAGTCAAAGATTATAGTCGAGGATGACCAATTGGGAACCCCTTCTGGTTCCCTATATCTGAACAGGTCCGTAGGCATAAATCAGAGGGATATCGATAGGGAACCTCAGTCGAACAGAGACCGATATCAGCCGTACAACGCAGATCGCAGAAATGGCAGCCCTGGATGCAATCCCATACGAAATGATCGAAAGGGAGATTGAGGACAGAGTTCTTGGGGACTTCAATATCGAGTACAACTTCAATATCGACGCATGAGGTACTGTGTCGGCAATTGGGAGAATCAAAGATACTAGATGGCCCAGACCCATACAAACTGATCCTTCTCAGAGAAACCCCAATCTAACGTGCAAGTATCACGGCACGCATGGCCACAGAACTGAAGACTACAGACAGCTAAGGGAGGAGGAAGCCCATCTATTCAACGAGGGCCATCTTCGAGAGTTCCTAAGAGATCGAGCCAAAAACTACTTCAGAGAAAGGGACAGCAACAGGAAAAACGAACAAGAAAATCCACGACATGTGATCCATATGATCGTCGCCGGGGTCAATATTCCACAAGGGCCCGTGTTCAAACGCACTAAAGTATCCATTATAAGGGAGAAACGGACCCAAGATTATGTACTAGAAGGCATTGTATCATTCAACGATGAGGAAGCAGAAGGAATCTCTCAACCCCACAATGATGCTCTGGTAATTTCTATATTTATGAATAAAATTCAAGTTAAGCGTGTGTTAATTGATCCAGGGAACTCGAAAAATATAATTCGATCAAGGGTTGTAGAGCAACTCGTCCTGCAAGATCAAATTGTACTTGCAGCTCAGGTCTTGAATGGTTACAACATGGCCAGCGAAACAACTAAAGGTGAAATCATTCTACCGGTGAACGTCACTAGGGCTATACAAGAAACCAAGTTCCATGTAATCGAGGGCGACATGAGATACAACGCCCTGCTCGAAAGGCCCTGGATTCACAACATGAGTGCAGTCCCTTCGACTCTTCACCAATTGCTAAAATTTCCAACGCCAGACGGAGTGAAAACGATATATTGGGAGCAACATGCTGCAAAAGAAATGTTCGCGGTCGATGAGGTAATACCGATATCGGCGCTTTCGACAACAAAGGGATCAGAGGTCAAAGGAAAATAGGAGGCCAAATAGCAACCACAACCACCAACCTGGACTCAGTTGGAAAAGCAGGGAATGGAAGAAGAGGACGACGACTACCTGGGTATGGGGTTAACCCCCGAGCTCAGGAAAAAACTCATTAAATTTCTTATTGATAATATGGATTGTTTTATTTGGTCCCACTTAGATATGACAGGGATCCCACCAGAGATAACAACACATCGATTGAGTCTGAACCCGAAGTTCAAACCGGTAAAACAAAAGAGAAGGCCCCAGTTCGAGGTAAAATAGGCATTCATCAAGGACGAGTTAACTAAACTTCTCAAAATAGGATCCATTCGGGAAGTAAAATATCCCGAATAGTTAGCAAACACAGTTTTAGTCCCTGAAAAGGGGAACAAACTTAGGATGTGCGGAGATTATAAAGAATTAAGAAAACATATCCCAAAGACTCTTTTCCTATGCCGAATATCGATCGCATGATCTATGCCACGGCCGGCCACGAGAACCTTAGTTTTCTCGACACCTAATCCGAGTACAATCAAACTCAAATGAACCCAGAGGATCAGGAGAAAACTTCATTCATCACTAGATATGGAACCATATTGTTATAATGTAATGTCTTTTGGACTAAAAAATGCTGGTGCTACTTACCAACGCCTAGTGAACAAAATGTTCGAAGAGAAAATAGGTAAATCAATGGAGTTATATATTAACTATATGCTAGTTAAGTCCCTGCGCGCAGAGGACCATTTAACACATTTGCAGGAAACCTTCAACATATTGAGAAAATACAATATGAAGCTCAACCCCGAGAAATGTGCCTTCGGGGTCGGTTCAGGAAAGTTCCTTGGCTTTATGGTGTCGAATCAGGGAATCAAAATTAACCCCGATAAAATCAAGGCGATCGAAGACATCACAATCGTGGATAGCGTTAAGGACATACAAAGATTGACAGAACGAATAGACGCCTTAGGCCGGTTCATTTCGAGGTCTTCGGATCTAAGCCACAGATTCTTCTCGCTGCTCAAAAGAAGAACAATTTTGCTTGGACCCATGAATGCCAACAGGCGTTGGAAGAATTGAAGCGGTACCTCTCTAGTCACCATTGCTTCATATTCCAAAAGCAGATGAACAACTCTACTTATACTTAGCAGTCTCGGAAGTCGCGGTAAGTGGTGTCCTAGTTCGAGAAGAGAAAGGTACACAATTTCCCGTTTATTAGGTTAGTCGAACTTTAGGCGAGGCCGAAACCCGGTACCCACACTTAGAAAAATTGGCGCTTGCTTTAATAAGCACCTCTAGGACTTATCCTCTTCGTAATATTTTGCATAAGCCCGAACTATCGGGCCGATTGGCCAAATGGGCCGTCTAACTCAGTGGGTATGATATCGAGTATCAACCCCGAATGGCCATCAAGTCTCAAATCTTAGCAGACTTCGTGACCGACTTCACGCCATCCTTCGTACTAGAGGTCGAAAAGGAACTTTTATTAAAATCGGGTACGTCACCAGGGGTGTGGACCCTTTTCACATAGGGCACTTCGAAAATGAAGGGGTCCGGGCTAGGCATCGTTTTGAAGCCGCCCACAGGCAATACAATTAGGCAATCTATCAAAACTTCTAAGTTGACTAACAATGAGGCCGAGTATGAGGCCTTGATTGCAGGTCTCGAACTGGCTAAAAGCATAGGAGCAGAGGTCATCGAGGCCAAATGTGACTCCCTACTGGTGGTAAACCAAGTCAACAGAAACTTCGAGGTTCGAGAGGATCGAATGCAGAGGTAATTGAATAAATTTCAAGTAACATTACATCGGTTTAAAGAATAGATCTTACAACATGTACCTCGAGAACAAAACAGTGAGGCCGATGCCCTTGCAAATTTGGGTTCATCGGTCGAAGACGACGAAATCAGCTCAAGGACTGTCGTACAACATTTGAAATTAGTGATCGAAGAAGGCCATGCTGAAATAAACTCCACAAGCCAAACCTGGGATTAGAGGAATAAATACATAGAGTATTTGAAAAACGGGAAACTCCCGTCAGACCCTAAGGAATCGAGGACTCTACGAACGAAAGATGCACGATTCACTCTGGCCGAAGATGGAGCTTTATACAAAAGGATGTTCGATGGACCGTTGGCAGTGTGTTTGGGACTAGGAGACACCGACTACGTCCTACGAGAAATTCACGAGGGTAATTGTGGAAACCATTTCGGTGTTGAATCACTGATTCATAAAATCATCAGAGCAGGATATTATTGGGCCAATATGGAAAAATACACTAAGGAATTCGTTCGAAAATAGGACACGTGCCAAAGGCATGCGCTGATGATCCACCAGCCAAGAGAGCAACTTCATTCAGTCTTATCCCTATGGTCGTTCATGAAACGGGGAATGGACATCGTAGGCCCTCTGCCCTCGGTCCCAGGTAAAGCTAAATTCATTTTATTTATGACTGACTATTTCTCTAAATGGGTTGAAGCATAGGCCTTCGATAAAATAAGGGAAAAATAAGTTATAGACTTCATCTGGGATCACATCATATGCCGATTCAGGATACCTGCCGAAATCGTATGCGATAATGGAAAACAATTTATCGACAGAAAGATAACAAAGTTTCTTGAAGATTACAAAATAAAAAGGATCTTATCGACGCCATACCATCCTAGTAGGAACGGACAGGTCCAGTCAACAAACAAGACCATCATTCAGAATCAAAAGAAAAGGTTGAATGATGCTAAGAGAAAATGGAGAGAAATTTTGCCCGAAGTCCTTTAGGCGTATCGAAAGACGTCAAAATCCAGTACGGGGGCAACATCGTTTTCCTTAGTATATGGTGCCGAAGCTCTGATCTCCATTGAAGTCGAGGAACCCAACGCCAGGTTTCATACGAAGAGTCAAATCACGAGGCTATGAATACGAGCCTCGAGCTACTAGATGAAAAACGGGAAGCCGCCCTCATCTGAATGGACGCACAAAAGCAATGCATCGAAAGGTACTATAATCGAACAACCCACCTTCGCCACTTTAGAATCGGGGACTTAGTTCTGAGAAAAGTCACCCCTAATACTCGAGACCCAAATGAAGGAAAACTCGGCACAAATTGGGAAGGACCGTATCAAGTCCTTGACATCATCGGAAAGGGGTCCTACAAGCTTGGCACGATGAACGGCGAACAACTTCCAAATAATTTGAACGTATCAATCCTCAAATGATATTATTGTTGAGGTATGACCTTCTCCTTTTTCATTTATTTTTTATACTAACTTGTTACAGGTGTTCGATCGAAGGCATCGAAGTTCTCTCCAAACACGAAATCCTTAGGTCTGAAAGCACGTGTTGCACTCTTTTTCCCTTCGACCGGTTTTTATCCCAAATGGGTTTTTCCGGCAAGGTTTTTAACGAGGCAACCATTGTTCGTGCTAACTTAGAGTATCCGAGGATTCTTTACAATCAACCTCGAATACTAGGGGGCATCACCCTCGGATGTTATGTTTTCAAGGGAAATACTTCATTTCAACAGGGTCTCAATAGGAAAATTTTGTAAACGACCAAACGGTCGAATGAACCGTGCCCATGTAGATTGCTCGAACCCTAGTGCTAAAACATGTATGCATGTATGAACTATTGAAAGAAATATTTTTCCTTACCAGATAGTGCCTTAATTGAATTTCTACTTTACAAATTTCATACTTATGATTAGTTGCGGAAACTGGCTCAAGGGCCGATCGTAACCGAACTTCGAACGATCAACTTCATACTCGTGGACTGCCGTCCAAAAATTAATATGTTCGAATTACTAAACTTCGAGACCATAAGACCTTAAAAAGGCAACCCTCGATTTTATAGGCTAAGGACACCCTACTCTGGGACTAACACTTTGAACAAGTTCAAAGTATAATTAGGAAAATAAGCGCAAGAGGCAGATAAAAATAGGCCTTCGAATTCTTTTATAAACCGGTTAAAAAGTCTACCCTCGGAAAAATAACCAAAAAGGGCTTCGATAATGTCAGCCCTCGAAAAACCTTAAGAGGTCATTGTTCGAACCTTCGAACAATTTAGTACAAACTTGTGCTAAGGCACAAAAAAGAAAAGGGTTTCGATAACATTAGATCCCGAAAAAACCCAACGGGTACAAACTTACTTCGTGCTAAGGCATAACAAATTCCTATATGTTTAAAAAAAATTTTAAGGTGAGAAGGGAAAAAGCCATTCTTCTGAGGCCATATCGTCCTGATTCAAGAGCCTAAGGGCGATTATTTTTTCTGAGTTCGAGAGTTGATCCTCGCTCGACTAAAACCTAAGAGTTTTACTACTTCGAGTTCGAGCAAATGCTCACTCAACTATAAAGGCTATATTAGTTTGGCTTCGGCCAAGTTACCTGAGATTCGAAGTCACAACCATAAATTTCACTAGGCGTGAAGTATATCAAAGTTTTGACAAGGCACAAAGCAAATCGAAATTTTCACAAGTCAAAAAATTGAGACAAAATTCAAAAAGAAAATATTTTATATATGAATGAAGGAATTTACAAAGGACCAACTAGGGTCCTACACATAAAGAAAGAAAAAATACAAAGACCCTAGCTATTCTCGGGGCAGCTCCTTCCTCGAGAGCAGCTTCTTCCTCGAGCCCCTCATCGTTCTCGGACCTACTCTTGCTGCCGTCATCATCATCATCGTCGTCGTCATCGTGAGAAGAGGCTAATAGTCTAGCATCGTCTTCATGCTCTTTAGCCTTTGCTATCTCTTCGGTAAGATCGAAGCCTCGGGCGTGGATCTCTTCGAGGGTCTCCCTCCGAGATTGGCATTTTGCAAGCTCGATAATCTAATATGCTTGTGTTTGAGCAGTATCAGCAGCCTCCCTCACTTGAGCTTGAGCAGCTTCGGGATCAGCCCAATAAATGGCCACCGCCTTATCAGCCTCGGCCTTTGCTTTTTATGCCTCAGCTTGGGCCTTTGAAAGTTCAGAAGCCAACTAAGCCTCGAGCTCTTCAATCTTCTTTGCCTGAGCAAAGCACTTTTCCTTCATATTCGAAGTTGGGCTTCGACTGACGACAACTGGACCAAGGCAGTCTCTTTCTCAGTAGCAAGACGGTCCATGCCTTCTTTCCACCCGTAGGACTCTGCCTTCACTTTGTCGACCTCCCTCGGAACATCTTAATCCTCTCGATCTTTTGCTGCAGCTGTGATATTAAAATGTTAACCCCCATTTCCGAATCAAGCCCATGATTTTTCAAGAGTATCATTACCTGCTCGGTCAACTCGGTCTGCTCCTTATGAGCTTTATCCAATTCGGCTCTGAGGTCCTTAATCTCCTCGTCTTTTTAGGGCATTCTTCTCTTCAGAAAACCTTTGGAGATCGGCCTCGCACTAACTCAATTCAGCCCGGGACTTAGAGAAAGCATGTATAGAAAGGGAAAGGAGTTAGACAAAAAACAAAGAAATGCTACATTAGTAGAAGAACTTAAACTTACTCGATTCAAGAGATGCTGCCTCTTCGAAGAGGTTGGATGTGTCATTGAGATCGGAGACATCCTCGACCCTGGTAAAGCAATCCGGAAAGGGGTCCTCCTCACCGGGGACTCCGCCTACTTCGGGAGTCCTCAAAGCTTGAGCATCCCATATAGATTCTTCGGAATAGGCATGAAGGAATGGCGAGTGACCTGCTGTCATTGCCCCAAGTGACTCACTTGGGGCGCTCTTTTTAACTCGAGGGGTCTCGGGACCAGCCCCCTCAGATATACTCGCAATTGGACGAGAAGCAGCTTCGATCTTGGATTATTTGGGGACTTTGTTTTAATCTTTCTCCAAGGCCTCCTTAGCACAAGGCGGGGCCTCACCAATCGCCACCGATTCAGTGGCCTTGGAGGTCTCGATGGTTTTTCTCAATCGGGTCACAAGCATCGAGTCTTTATCTTCATTTCCTTCTTCTTCCTCCCTTAATTCCCGAACTACATGGGTAGGGAGAGCAACAACATCTATCCTCGATTTGCTAATTGAGCTCTTTTTTGTTCTTGGGCTTAGGGTCCTCGGAGGTCGAGGCGTTTTTTATCTTATTGTCCTTTGCCGGTTTCGGAGCCGGAGCCAAAGCCTCCTCCTGACTAGACGGAGGCCTCAGGGCCGCATCCTTGCTCAGGCATGCACACAAGGAAATTAAGTAAGTATAAAGGGGGATTACCAATTCATCTTATATGTAAAAGAGGAATCTTACCATGCTTCTTTGCCTCCCATCGGCCTTTTGCCAAATCGCGCCAACATCGCTAGCATAAGTAAAAGTCGAGGTCAGTTTTCGGACCCATCTCTCGAGGTCGGAGATCGCTCGAGGCATCCAAACAACCGCTGCAAGACGAAAGAAGACATTAATAAAGCTGAGGAACGAAATAAAGCATGGAAATTAGGAAGTAAAGTACTACTTATGCTTCGGGTTCCATTTCTCAGGAAATGGCATCTTCTCCATCTGGATGAGATTGGAGGTCCTCACTCGTACAAATCTACCCATCCAGCCTCGATCTTTGTCCTCGTCGATGCTCGAGAACAATACCTTGGTTGCCCTACGTTGCAACTTGATCAACCCTCGAAAGATACGAGGGCTGTCACACCGGCTCAAGGGTGACTCGCTAAGGACATAGCCAACAAGAGGCAGGCATAGTTCGAGGCCAACCTAGCTTGAGGGCCAAAGCCGCATATTATTTTGGTATGCTCTATCTTTATTTATAGTCAATTTCTAATATCAATTTACATATTTTTCAGTTTGTGCCAAGTGAAACCACATATCCTTAAAACCACTCATAAATTTAATTTTTCTCTAATTTTAAGGGTAAACACAAGGATTGTTACGTAGGAATTAAGTTATGTAAGGATTATAACATAGGGATTATTTCTTGCTGGGTGTTTAATTTGATATATTACAAGTTAATATATTGTATTTTAATTAATAATATTTTTTTATTTCTTAGAAAATAAAAGCTTGTTTACCATTATGAGGGTTAGTTTTGTTATTTTCATATTTTAATTCATGTATTATTTAATACCAATATTTTTATTCAACATTCAACCCGGCCCGCTTAAAATAATATAGATATTTCGTTATTAACTTATACAATATTATGTTCGAAGAATGGTGTGCTAGTTTTAATACGACCTTATACAAAGATTAGTTCTCCCTATCCGCCAACAAAATGACCCCTAAGTTTATGTTTAAAACCGTGAGAGTAGAAAGCTTCTGACTTGAAATTTCATCTATTTGCTTAGATAACACTTTATTTTATATTTCTCAATTGTACTTCTGTATTCATCTCATTCTTTGCTGGTACCAATAATGATACTACCATTTAAGATAATAAAATTCATATTTACGACAATGTATAATTTTTGCAAGTTTAATTTGGGCATCAAGATGCTATTAGATTCTAGTCACTTGAGGCGGCTGTCCTACTAACAATAATTTTTTTGGTAAAATCAATGCTATTAATAGCTTCTCCTTGTATAAGGCAAAGTGTCTGTGTTTTTCCCTTTCATACTCTGAAGTTTCCCAATTCTAATTCAAAAAGAAAACATTAGCAGAAAAATCGACAGATTAAAATGTAGCACGCACAGCTCCACGGTTTAAATTTGGACTCAAGGACCTTCAAATTAGTAGCAAAATCTCGAATTCATTCTTATTCCTTCCAATGTTTTAAAATGCCACCATCCCCACCTACTAGACTACGAACTAATTAAATTACTTACATATTTTTAAAGAAGAGTGAATACACTAAATACCCCTAAACTATTGAATTTTTGTTAGTTACCCTACTTAAATTATTTGTCGTCCTCAAACTCATGCCGAACTATATTCCCCTATATATTAAAAAATCTCTCGTTGAATTCTTAGAGGTACGTCTGGTATACACTCCTAATTAACTAATAAATATGACATGTAGCACACTACACGTGGCTATTTAACTCAGCCTACAATCCCTTTAAATTATTATTCTTTTGTTAGTTATATATAGATATGGAGATGTAATTCTCATTTACTAATGGAAGAATTATATTTACAAAAATATATGCATCTATAAATAGGTTATCATCCCCAAATCAGACATTGATTTTTTTTAGCATCCCATTGTCGGAAAGAACAAAACGACTTACGTCTTGGTTTTGAAGATCATACTAAATGCGGTAAATTTCATCTCTCTTCATGGATTCACGACACTTCTTTGTCTAGTTTTTATTCTTGGTGATTTGACATGATAGATCTTGAAAAAGATGATAGTTTTCATCTTAAAGTAGTTTGGTTGTAACAATCTGTATCAGGAGCCTAATCATATTAAATCGTTGAAATTAATATATTTTTCTTAAATTTAATCAATAAAAGGAAAATGTTAGTGGCAGTTAATTATGCTATTGTGGCATGAAGTCATGACAAGATTATTGGATTAGGATGTTGTCTAAATATAATAAAGCAGAAGGATTAAATGGAGCATCGTTGTTGCCGCAAAACGACATACATAATTTGGGGTTGGGGTGGAGGTTTTGCCTCCTCGTGATATTGCAGAAAGACAATTGAAAGCCTTTTGCAGTTATACTATGCATTAAATTCTTTCCTACTGTCATAAAAAATAATTATAATTCTCTTCTAATTAGGTGGAGAAGATTTAAGTGTCACTCTTGTGGTCTAAAATTCTGGTGGTATAAGTTGAAGATCTTATATTGAGGCGATGTCTTATTTAATTAAAAGATAAAAATTAGGTATATTGTAATAAACTATGAACCATGAAACGGTTGCCTCTTTCACGGTAATTTGCTTTGCAGAGACGGGAGGTTATCCCTCCTCTAAGGCCTACTGCCAAAAATGTTTTGAATCCTTAAGTGATACTACTATTTTCTTTTTGATGAATTTACTTTCTTTATCGATAAATGAATGTGTGTGAAAATAATAAATACTGACAACATTCTTTTGAGCTAAATCTCAGGTCAACAGTTTAACTTAATTTTATGGGCCTACCATAATTTATTTTGTTTTGGTGTTTTTAGAGAATTTAAATTTGAATATTGATATAGTTATACATATTTGGATATGAATAAACTAAATATAGATGTTGCCAAATTGACATCTCTTGTGGGGATTTATCTTCTATCTATATTCTATATTATATTAAAAGGAGGGTAGTATGCATTGTGGTTAAGCCAAGTGGCAAGCTAAACTGAAGTCACTTGGTAATTTTAAGACAACATTAATAATTATAAATTATAAATAGAAACATAATTATTGAAAGTATTAATGAATCTTATACATAATCTAAATAGATCTTAGACAAATTTAATATATATATATATATATATATATATATATATATATAAAATCTATATTTATATCAATATATTGATCCACTCAGAGATTTTTCTTCTATGTTAGCTAGAACTATGTAGGTAAAAAATTAATTAAAAAACTATAATAGGAAAAAAAAATATAAAAAATACCTAAATTGAGATAACCTATGACTATTTATACTTTGGAGTAAGTTGAAATATAAAATAAAAATAAAATTTACTTAAGATATTAAAGATTTATTGAGTTTAAAAATAAAATAAATTCAAGCAGCAAAATAAGATCTTACATAAAGTATAAAAACTATTTATAAGATAAGAAAAAATTAAATAATCAATAAAAAAATATATTAATAATAAGAATAATAAAGTCATATTAATATCGATAAATCGGGCAAACGGATATTTTATACGTAAATTTATTACAACACTTAGATATAATGCGTTCAAACAATTAAGAAAATATTTTTGTATGATTAATTTTTGACTTGAGTGCAGTTAGTTTAAGTTTGAAAAAATAAAATAATTTTTTGAAAATACGGTCCAATTTAGAAAATAGAATGATAAAAATTTGAGATGAGAAAGTTATTTAATTTTTATCTGTATTACATGGTAGAAATAGATATTAAATACAAACAAGCTAATAAAAATCCAAATGACAATATAATAATATTTGGTATTGAATAATATAATATCAAAATAAAGAATAGATAGAGAAAAAATAAAAATTCAGATTTTTTATCATAGAGAAAAAGGGTAAAACTTATTTAAATTTGAGATGAGAAAGTATTTTATATTGTGATAAGAAAAATCATAATATGGATAATTCCACGTAACTCAAGTCTAATAGATAAAATCAAAAACTAAAAATGGTGAATAATGAAAATAAATTAAAGATAAGGTGAGGATATTTATAAATTATAAGTTTAGAAAACTAAATAAAGTAAATATACAATACTATAAAATATTATTAAACTTTAAATAATTTAAAAATTTTAAGCAATATTTTTAAAACAAAATAAATATTTATTCTATGATTAAAGAATATATATTTATCAATGTTAAATTAAATAATAGTAGTTGATAATGATAATATAAAGTTACAAGTTAATGAAAAGCCATATAAAAAGTAATAAGACTATATATAGATTAAAAATATAGCAAAATTATGTTAAATTATTAAAAAGTTACTATTAGAAATGAAATTATGACTATTTTTATTTGAGATTAGAAAGTTTTTAAAACTATGATGAGAATGTTCAAACTATGAATAATACCACGAAATTGAAGTCTTATTTATGAAAAATAAGAAAATAATAAAAATAAAATTTAAAAGTACAAAATATATTTCTAATATTTATAATTTTACTAATAAAAATTTAAAATTAAATTTGTATCTTAAAACTAAAGATAAAAAACTTTATGTAAAGAAATAAAATGATAGTGAAAATATTACTACAACATTTAGATATAATGTGTTCAAATAATTATGAAAATATTTTTCTATGATTAAAATAAAATTATAATTTCTAATATAGTTAATTTTACTAATGAAAATTAAAAATTAAATTCGTGTCTTAAAGCTAAAAAGGAAAAAAAGTTAACCACATCTAATACAAAAATAATTAAGAACTCAATACATTTGAACCATAATAATCAAATAACTTATGTATTAATATCTTACACTAATTAAAAGTTTCAATTTAAAATAAAATATAATATTATTTTGGTTATAGGCAAAACATTAATATAAAACATTTATATTTATCAAAAACTATTAAAAGGATAATAAGCAAGATATTAATTTAATTGTTAAGCTAATAAAAATTATATAATAGTATAATATTATTAAATAATAAATAATGCAATAACTATAAGAAAAGAACAAAAAAAAAGAATTTGGGTAGAAATGATCTGATGAGTAGGACATATTTGACATTTAGATAAAAACAAGGTGATAGTAAAATTTTGTTAAAATAATATGATCTAATGTGCTGAAACAAGACAGATCATAATATGACATGTTTAGTATTCTATAATATTGACAGCAAAACGAAATGCAAGTATTAAAATCAAGGGGTTAGGTTACTGCAAATATATTAAAAAAAAAATAGGCTGTCCAATACAAGATTTGAACAATAATTTCATATCCTGCTTTATAGTTAATATCTAATGTTATATCATTTTTATCTGAGAGTTTTATATTTTAAGGTTATTCGCACATGATTCAAACAACATACATCATCATTTGACATGATTTGTGCCTAGGAATCTCGCGGGTACTAATACTAGTTATATTAAAAGGAGGGTAGTATGCATTGTCGTTAAGCCAAGTGGCAAGCTAAAATTAAGCCACTTGGCAATTTTATGACAACATTAATAATTAGGAATTATAAATGAAAACATAATTAATGGAAGTAGTTTAAGGAATCTTATACATAATCTAAATAGTTCTTAGACAAATCTAATCTATATATCTATATTTATATGTATCTTTGTATCTATATTTATATTTATATCTATACATTGATCCACTCATAGATTTGTTTCTTCTATATTAGCTAAAAATATGAAGGTAAAAAATTAATTAAAAAACTATATCAGAAAAAAACTAAAAAAATATAGAAATAAATAAATTGAGATAACCTACGATTTTATACGTTGGAATAAGTTTAAATATCTATATTATATTAAAAGGAGGGTAGTATGCATTATCGTTAAGCCAAGTGGCAAGCTAAAATTAAGCCACTTAGCAATTTTATGACAACATTAATAATTAGGAATTATATATGAAAACATAATTAATGAAAGTAGTTTAAGGAATCTTATACATAATCTAAATTGTTCTTAGACAAATCTAATCTATATATCTATATTTATATGTATATATCTATATATTGATCCATTCGTAGATTTGTTTCTTCTATATTAGCTAGAAATATGAAGGTAAAAAATTAATTAAAAACTATATTAGAAAAAAACTAAAAAGATATAGAAATAACTAAATTGAGATAACCTACGACTTTATACGTTGGAATAAGTTTAAATATAAAATAAGACCAAAATTTACTTAAGATATTGAATATTTATTGAGTTTAAAAATTAAATAAATTCAAGCATTAAATAAGATCTTACATAAAGTATACAAAATATTTATAAGGTAAGAAAAAAATTAAATCTTCTATATTATATTAAAAGGAGGGTAGTATGCATTGTCGTTAAGCCAAGTGTCAAGCTAAAATGAAGCCACTTGGTAATTTTATGGCACCATTAATAATTAGGAATTACAAATGGAAACATATCTAATGGAAGTAGTTTAAGGAGTATTATACATAATCTAAATAGATCTTATACAAATCTAATATGTATATTTATATTTATATTTATATGTATCTTTGTATCTATATTTATATTTATATCTATATGTTGATCCACTCATAGATTTGTTTCTTCTATATTAGCTAGAAATATGAAGGTAAAAAATTAATTAAAAAACTATACTAGAAAAAAACTAAAAAAGTATAGAAATACATAAATTGAGATAACCTACGACTTTATACGTTGGAATAAGTTAAAATATAAAATACGACTAAAATTTACTTAAGATATTAAATGTTTATTGAGTTTAAAAATTAAATAAATTCAAGCATTAATAAGATCTTACATAAAGTATATAAAATATTTATAAGGTAAGAAAAATTAAATAATCAGTAACATATATTTTAATAGCAAAAATAATAAAGTCATTAATATTGATAAATCGGACAAACAAATATATTATATGTAAATATTACTACAATATTTAGTTATAATGTGCTCAAACAATTAAGAAATATTTTTGTATGATTAATATTTGAATTGAGTGCAGTTAGTTTAAGTTTGAAAGTATAACATAATTTTTTGAAAATGCGGTCCAATTTAAAAAATAGAATGATAAAAGTTATTTGAATTTAAGATGACAAAGTTATTTAATTTTTATCTATATTATATTAGAATGAGTGTTATAAATATATATTTAATTCAAACAAGCTAATAAAAATTCACATGAAAATATAATAAATATTAGGTATTGAATAATATAATATCAAAAACAAGGAATAGATAGAGAAAACATAAAAATTCATATTCTTTTTTATCATAGAGAAAAATGGTAAAATGTATTTAAATCTATATCTATGTTATATTAAAAAGAGAGTAATGAAGCATGTGGTTAAGCCAAGTGACAAGCTAAAATGAAGTCACTTGACAATTTTAAGACAACATAAAAAATTTGGATTATAAATGAAAATATATTTAATAGAAGTAGTAGTCCAAGATTTTCTGTAAGTTGAATTTCATTCTTTAATTAATCAAAGCCAATTATTTTAAGATTTAAACTAAAAATATTCTCTTTTTGAGAATCTGTTGGATGTACCCAAAAAGGGATGCAATTTTCATTAAGCAAACAAATATACTATAACTATAGGTATCTTTAATTAAATTTGTGTATAATTCAGTTATGGTAGGTATCCTTTTTTTAAAAGAATCAATTAAAATTTCTTTTTGTATCTTACACATTAATTTTAAGTTGAAATAACAATTCTATATTAAGTACAAGCTTTGTATCTGACCTTATTTGCGAACAATATACATTAATATAGGTATCATATACATTACTATAGGTATTATTAATTAAATTTTGTGTATAATTTAGTTATGGTAGGTATTCTTTTTTAAGAAATAATTAATTAAATAAATAATTTGTATCTCACATCTATAATATATTAAAGGAAATAGACTAAAAAAATTAAAAAAGAATTAATTAAACTAAAATTGTTCTCTTTTTAATGACCAAAATAGATTCTTTTGGGCGTACACAAAAAAAGTACGCAAATGTCATTAAGCAAACCAATATACTATAACTATAGGTATATATAATATAGATTTGTGTAGAATTCAGTTATGGTAGGTATTCCTTTTTGAGCAAGAATCAATTAAAATTTCGTTGAAAATTTTATACATTAATTTTAAGTTGAAATAATAATTCTTTATTTAGTACAAGTTTTATATCTTACCTTATTTGTGAACAATATACATTATTATATGTATTTTTAATTAAATTTTGTGATAATTCAGTTATGGTAGGTATTCCTTTTTGAGCAAGAATCAATTAAAATTTCGTTGAAAATTTTATACATTAATTTTAAGTTGAAATAATAATTCTTTATTTAGTACAAGTTTTATATCTTACCTTATTTGTGAACAATATACATTATTATATGTATTTTTAATTAAATTTTGTGATAATTCAGTTATGGTAGGTATTTTTTCTTAAGAAAGAAATAATTAAATAAATATTTTGTATCTTACATCTATATTATATTAAAAGGAAATAGTATTTGAAAAATAGATCAGTCATCGGGATTATACAATGGTACAAGGTTGATCATCACAAGATTTGAAAATCGAGTTATTGAAGCCAAAGTTTTATAAGGTAATATGGCTGGAGAAAAAGTGCTTATTCCAAGAATGACGTTGACTCCATCTGATGCGAGAATACCTTTTAAGTTCCAGCGACAATAATTTCCAATTGTGGTGTCTTTTGCCATGACAATTAATAAAAGTCAAGGCCAGTCATTGTCTCATGTTGGGTTATTTTTGAAGAAATCAATGTTTATACATGGACAATTGTATGTTGCTCTTTCACGGATGGCAAGTGGAAAAGGGTTAAAGATTTTAGTTTATGATGATGGACATATAACAAATGAAGCTAGAAATATAGTGTACAAAGAAGTTTTCCGTAATTTAATTTAATATGTCATTAAATGATTTATCATTTAATTATTGTATATTCTTATTGTCTTATGATCCTTTGGTCTTATGTATCATTTTTTCTAGTTAATATTTTTAATTTGGTATAACTATGTTATGTGGCAGTTCATCAGAGTTTTATCACTACAAAGAGGTGATAAGCTTGCTCAATGAGTCACTTGTTTGATTCAGTCGTAGTATTTAAAAATGTAAGTTTCCATACGATTGATCATTGGTAAAAGCCTTAGTAAATGTAACATAGATTTTGCACTTTGAAGATACTTAAGCTACAATGGCGTAGGAAAATGAAGATTGGGATTTTCGTACTTTGAATACAAGCGTTAGGAAATGTAAGGTGTCTTACGCATAATTAGGTTTCAATTATCCAAAATGTTAGTGACGGGGGTTCACCAGATATTCTTGAGTTTTTACCTATGCTTTTTTGTAGTGATAAACCTCAATACAGAAGACAACTTCTAGAAAACGTACTGCAATATGTCATGAGTATTTGCTACAAAAATGTTCCCTTAAGCACATGTTTCGTATCAATCAAATTGTATAGCATCATTATTTTTCGTGGAACATTCATATCAAACAAATTGTAGTATCATTATTTTTTATGGAACATTTATTAGGAGATGGAATGAAAGTTTTAATGGCGTCTTAAAACATTTTTAATGTTTGGTTGTAGAGATGGTATTAACACTAACATATTAAACTTTATGGTGTAGATCGTTCTTTTTAATTATTCACGCATCGCGCGGGTAATAATACTAGTATTATATTTATATTAAAAGGAGAGTAGTGAAGCATGTGGTTAAGCCAAGTGGCAAGTTAAAAAGAAGCCACTTGGCAATTTTAAGACAACATTAAAAATTTGAATTATAAATGGAAATATAATTAATGGAAGTAGTTTAATAAATCTTATACTCAATCTAAATAAATCTTAAACAAATCTAATATATATATATATATATATATATGTATATTTGTAGCTATATCTATATTTATATCTATATTGATCCTCTCATAGATTTTTTTTCTATATTAGCTAGAAATATGGAGGTAAGAAATTAACTAAATTTATAATAGAAAAAATAAAAAAATATAGAAAGACGTAGATTGAGATAACTTGTGACTATTTATATTTTGGAGTAAGTTAAAATAAAATTAAATTTACTTAAGATATTAAAGATTTATTAGGTTTAAAAATTAAATAAATTCAAGCAAAAAAATAAGATCTTACATAAAGTATATAAATTATTTATAAGATAAGAAAAAACTTCAATAATTAGTAAAAAATATTTTAATAACAAGAATAATGATGTCATATTAATATTAATAAATCAGGCAAATGAATATTTTATACGTAAATATTACCACAACATTAAGATATAATGAGTTCAAACAATTAAGAAAATATTTTCTTGTGATTAATATTTGAATTGAATGCAGTTAGTTTAAGTTTGAAAGCATAACATGATTTTTTGAAAATGCAGTCAAATTTAGAAAATAGAATAATAAAATTTATTTGAATTTGAGAAAGTTTTTAAATTTTTATCTATATTATATTAGAATGAGTCTGGTAGGAATAGATATTAAATTCATACAAGCTAATAAACATCCACATGACAGTGTAATAATATTAGGTATTGAATAATATAATATCAAAAATAAAAAATAAATAGAGAAAAGGTTTTTAGATTTTTTGTAATAGAAGAAAAATGGTAAAATTATTTAAATTTGAGATGAGAAAGTTTTTATATTATGATAAGAAAAGTCATAACATGAATAGGTTCACATAACTCAAGTGTAATAGATAAAATCAAAAACTAAAAATATTGAATAATAGAAATAAATTAGAGATACTGTAAGGATATTTATAAATCATAAGTTTAGAAAATAAAATAAATAAATATACAAACTTAAAATTAGAAAGGGAAAGGCTAATAGAATTTGAAATTAGAAAGTTGTTAAAATTAAATATACAATACTTAAAAAATTAGCAAAATTATATAAATTATTATAAATTTACTATTAGAAATGAAAGGGAAAGACTACTTTAATTTGAAATTAGAAAGTTATTAAAACTATGATTAAAATTCTCAAACTATGCATACTGTCACGAAATTGAAGTCTTATTTATGAAAAAAATAACTAAAATATAAAATAAAAATTTAATTTAGGTAATTATACTAATGAAAATTAAAAATTAAATTTTTATTAAAGCTAAAAAGAAAGAAATTTACATAATAAATAAGCTGAGAGTAAAAATATTACTACAACATTTAGATATAATGTGTTCAAACAACTAAGAAAATATTTTTCTATGATTAATATCTGAATTGAGTGCAGTTAGTATAAGTTTGAAAACATAGAATAAGTTTTTGAAATTGCGTTCCAATTTAGAAAATAGAATGATAAGAATTATTTAAATTTGAGATGAGTTTTTTTATTTTCATAATTTTTTTATTTTGGAAAATATTACGGAAAGAAATAAAATGACAGTAAATATATTACTACACACATATAATATGTTCAAACAATTAAGAAATTATTTATTAATATTTTAGCCTACATTTGGAACATAATCATCAAATAACTTATGTATTAATATTTTAGCCTACATCAGTTTTATAATTTAAAATAAAATATGATATTATTTTAGTTATAGGTAAAAAATTAATGTAAAAACTAATTAAAATTTATAGTAGGGAAAAGAATGTATAGAAATAGAGATAGTGTGAGGATACTTATACATTAAATTAATTTAAAAATAAATAAATTAAAAAACTAAATTATATTTAATAATATTACAATAAATTTAATTGATTAAAAAATTTTGAATAAGAGGATACAAGCATAAAAATATACCCAAATTCAAGAATAAAACATTCCTATTTAATAAAGACTATTAAGAGAATAATAAGCAAGACATTAATTTAATTATTAAGCTAATAAAATATTATATTATAGTACAATAATTAAATAATAAATAAGACAAGAACTACCAGAAAAAAAAACTAAAGAAAAAAGAATTTGCCCAAAAATGGTGTGATGAATAAGACATATTTGACTTTCTGACAAAAATAAAGTGATAGTAAGAAGTTTGTTAAAATAATATGATCTAATGTGCTCAAACACGACAGATCACAACATGAGATGTTTAGTATTCTTTAATATTGACAGTGAAACGAAATGCAAGTACTAAAATCAAGGGGTTAAGTTGCTACAAATATTTTTTTTTTAAAAAAGGTTATGCACAACGAGATTTGAACAATAATTTCATATGCTACTTCATAATTAATATCTAATGTTATATAATTTTTATCTGAGAGGTTTATATTTTAAGGTTATTTGCACATGATTCAAACACCTGCATCACAATTAACATGATTTGTGTCCGCGCATCGCGCGGGTACTAATACTAGTTATATTAAAAGGAGAGTAGTGAAGCATGTGGTTAAGTCAAGTGGAAAGCTAAAAAGAAGCCACTTGACAATTTTAAGATAACAATAATAATTAGAAATTATAAATGAAACATAATTAATGGAAGTAGTTTAGTTAATCTTATACATAATCTAAATAGATCTTAGACAAATCTAATATGTATATCTATATATATATATTGACCCACTCATAGATTTTCTTCTATATTATCTAAAAATATGGAGGTGAAAAAGTAATTAAAAACTATAATAGAAAAAAAATCTATAAAGACGTAAATTGAGATAACCTGTGACTATTTATACTTTGCAGTAAGTTAAAATATAAAATAAAACTAAAATTTACTTAAGATATTTATTGAGTTTAAATAAATTCAAGCAGCAAAATAAGATCATCCATAAAGTATACAAATTATTTATAAGGTAAGAGAAGAACTAATAATCAGTAAAAGATATTTTAATAACAATAATAATAAAGTCATATTAATATTGATAAATCGTGCAAACGAATATTTTATATGTAATTACTAAAACTTTTAGATAAAATGTGTTCAAATAATTACAAAATATTTTTCTATGGTTAATATTTGAATTGAGCTAAGTTAGTTTAAGTTTGAAAGCATAACATAATTTTTTGAAAATATGATCCAATTAAGAAAATAGAATGATAAAAATTATTTGAATTTGAGATGAGAAAGTTTTTAATTTTTATCTATATTATAATAGATTGAGTGTGGTAAAAACATATTAAATTCAAAAAAACTAATAAAAAATCACATGACAATGTAATAATATTAGGCATTGAATAATATAAAATCAAAAATAAAGAATAAATAGAGAAAAAATAAAAATTCAGATTTTTATCATAGAGAAAAAGGGTAAGACTTATTTAAATTTTAGATGAGAAAGTTTTTTATATTATGATAAGAAAAGTCATAATATAAGTCCACAAAACTCAAGTCTAATAGATAAAACCAAAAACTAAAAATTGAACAATATTAATATATTAGAGATATATGACATTTATAAATCATAAGTTTAGAAAATAAAATAAAGTAAATATACAATACTTAAAAAATATTATTAAATTTTAAATAATTTAAATTTCGAGCAATATTTTTAAAACAAAATAAATATTTATTGTGTAATTAAAAAATTATATATTTATCTTATATTATTAAAGAAAATTAGGTGATATTAAATAAATATACAAGTTAATAAAAGTCTCATAAAACGTAATAAGACTATATATTAGATTAAAAAAATAGCAAAATTATGTTAAATTATTAGAAATTTACTATTAGAAATGAAAGAAAAAGACAATTTAAATTTGAGATTAGAAAGTTCTTTAAACTATGATGAGAATGCTCAATTTATGGATAATACTACGAAATTGAAGTCTTACTTATGAAAAATAAAAAATAAATTTTATAAATTCAAAATTAATTTCTGATATAGGTAATTTTACTAATGAAAATTAAAAATTAGATTTGCATCTTAAAACTAAAAAAAAAAAGAAAATTTATGTAAAGAAATAAAATGATAGTGAAAATATTACTACAACGTATGGATATAATATGTCCAAACAATTAAGAAAAATATTTTTCTACGATTATATCTGAATTAAATGCAGTTAGTTTAAGTTTGAAAGCGTAGCATAATTTTTTGAAAATGCGGTCCAATTTAGAAAATAAAGTAAGAATTATTTGAATTTTAGATGAGATTTTTTTGTTTTTGAAAATATTATGTAAAGAAATAAAATGACAGTAAAAATATTAATACAATATTTAGAAATTATGTGTTCAAAAAATTAAGAAAATATTTTTCTATGGTTAAATAAAAGTTTAAAAGTATAAAATAAATTTATAATATTGATAATTTTACTAATGAAATTTAAAAATTAAATTTTATCTAATAGCTAAAAAAGAAAGAAAATCTAACTGCATCTAATACAAAACTAATTATAAGAGAGCTCAATACATTTGGAACATGATAATCAAATAACTTATGTATTAATATGTTAGATTAATTAAAAGTAACAATTTAACTCAAAATATGACATTATTTTTGTTATAGGTAAAACGTTAACAATAAATAAAATGTAGTATGAGGGCACTTATATTTTAAATTAGTTTAAAAATAAATAAAATAAAATAATTAAATTTATTTAAAAATATTACTCATAAATTTAAATGATTAAAATATTCTGAATAAGAGGATATAAGCATAAAAATATAACAAATTTAAAGAACAAAATATTTATATTTATTAAATACTATTAAAAGGATAATAAGAAAGAAATTAATTTAATTACAAACTAATAAAAAATTATATGATAGTATAATAATAATAAATAATAAATAATACAATAACTATATGAAAAGAACAAAAAGGAAAAAGAATTTTCGTAAAAATGATGTGATGAATAAGACATATTTGACTTTCAGATAAAAATAAAGTGATAGTAAGAATTTTGTTAAAATAATATGATCTAATGTGCTCGAACAAGACAATTTACAATATGACATGTTCAGTATTCTTTAATATTGACAGCGAAACGAAATGCATGCACTAAAATCAAGGGGTTAGGTTGCTATAAAAAAAAGAAAAAAAAGAAAAAAAGAAAAAATATAAATAAATATATATATATATATATTGGTTGTCTACTACGAGATTTGAACAATAATTTCATATCCAGCTTCATAATTAAATTCTCATGTTATATAATTTTTATCTAAGAGGTTTATATTTTAAGGTTATTTGCACATGATTCAAGCAACCTACATCGCAATTTGACATGATTTGTCAGCGCATCACGCGGGTACTAATACTAGTTTATTTTAAAATACAAAAGATTGTGTACGTGCAATCTATATGAATGCCGATCGGCCCAAAGGAATGTCAATCGTGATACCTCATATGCATTTATTCAAGACCTCAAGCTACTGAATGGAAATGCCAATACTCAAAAAGACTGGTCGGATTGTTATATTCTCTTCCACTTAAACATATGTTCGTCCTTGAACGTGCCAAGAGTCGTTCCAAAATTGTCAAATAGCCAAATAAACTCATCATACCCGTACCCATGGGTGATCCCCCGTCATCACAGCCTATATAGGCCTATTAGCACAATCCCGAATGAAGATTCTTCCTACACCATAATCCATAAACCTTAGAACTCAATCTCCAAAATCGGAGTTACTTATAAGATTTGATCCTTGTATAAATACACACTGTATCAATCTTAACGAGTTGCATCAAGCCATCAATACACTGCCAATATCACATGATGTACCATATAACTCAGGTAGTCATAGCAATAACTTCCTATCACAATAGCTGCTCATTTTCAAACTTGATACCAGTAATATACCGCATATCAAATTAAACCTTATTCTAAACCTTCACAAAACCGCTAATGATGAAAGAAACATGAACAAATTCATAACCACCCATGAAATCAATAAGTCGTGGAGTCCTCATGACCGACAAGAATCATTGCCAAACCCTAAACTAATTAATGACATTCTTATATAAACATACCTTATCCAAGTCCAGTTGCGTGATTTCTAGGTCCAATAACATCATTTCACCCAGTACAAGCCGCCCGACCGACAAGCTACACCTAATGCCGCCCGACCTGTACCTAGTAAGCAACAACTCGAATATAACCAAAGATGGAAGGGAAACCAAATAAGAGAACTATCCGGCAAGTCCAACCGGTATAACCCCAATGACACCGATATGAATCCATCCCACAAGATGAAGCAAAACACACGAATAACTAGAAATAATTTCATCTTAACATAACCCGTTGTGACACGTATCCCAGTCCAAATATACCGATGCACATGGAATACCCATCGAGCCATAATGCTTACAACCAACAACCACCTGTGTATCAACAACAAACACGCAAAATGATTGACCATAACCATTAAGAAATGGATAGCAAAATATGCTATCGACGGTAAAAATGTGACTAAGGCGCAATAAGCAATTCAACACCCCAAGAGCCATCTCGCTCGAATTTCATGACAAGGACCAAACAGAACCACATCGTACGTGTGAATAGTCAAGTAGTCTCACAACGCGTTGATGTATAAGAGAGTAACACGTGAGACATCTCAGGACATAAATAAGATAAACTCTAGCCGATGACACATCCCAGCAATCACTGTGGTGAGTAAACAAACCTGATCCGATATAGAATACGTAGTCCTACCAATTCCAATCATCCTAGAATTGGTAAATAACCTTTCAATAATCCACAGTAACATATCTATAACATATACAATTATCTGTCTAACCCTAAACATACCTTCACGATTTGCAACAAGGAATATTCTGCCTCTGAGAACATCCTCAAGAATTCATGAATCCCCATATCTGATCCCGACTATCCCACTCAAAGGACTAACACATCACTCATACGCAAACACCTTATGACAAATACTTCCATAATCTCTCTGCAACACATAGCAAAACTTGATTATTAACAATCAACAACTAGGCGATTTATGTAGTTGTAACGACCCGGTCGGTCATTACGTAGAATATGCATTTATATTTACTGTTATTGCCTCGTCATGGCTGGGTTAAACTGTTCTTGATATGTTAGAGTTGGTAGGCTCGGAATCAGAATAATTATAATGAGAATTTAGTCACTTAGTCTTTAAAAATAGTCTTAGAGTTGGAAAAGTCAACTGAGAGTTGACTTATTGGTAAACGACCTCGGAATGCGGATTTTATGGCTTGGATAGCTTCGTTAGGTGATTTGGGACTTAGGAGTGTGTTAGGAATATTTTTGTGAGGACCGGTGTAGAATTAGGCTTGAATTGGTGAAAGTTAGTTTTTGGTAATTTCCGGTCGGCAGTAGAAATTAGGCTATTGGGGTCGGAATGGAATTCCGATAGTTGGAACAGGTTCGTAATGTCATTTTGGATATGTCTGCAAAATTTCAGGTCAATCAGAGTTGTCTTGTATAGTTTCGGCATCGTTGGTGGATTTTAGAAATTTCAAAGTTCTTAGGCTTGAATTTGATGTGATTTTGGTGTTTTGATGTTATTTTTAGTGTTTCGGGAGTGAAAATAAGTTTGAATGATCATATATGATATGTGATTTGGTTGGGGTCCCGAGGGGCTCGGGATTGATTTCGGATGGTTAACGGGAAGTTCGGAGTTGGAAATTTGTAGCAAACAACTGCTAGTGTGAATTCACTGTTGTTTCCGCACCTGCGAATGTTTGATCGCAGGTGCAGGCCCGCAAGAGCGGAAGGAGGCTCCGCAGGTGCGATTGAGGTAAGTATTTTGGACCCTAAAACTCGATTATAGGTGATTAAGGAACATAATATCAATGTTAAATTCACAAAAATCTGTAGAAAAAGATGGGGTTAGGGCTTGAGATTATGAGACCTTTAGGGATCGATTTGAGGGGTCAAACGAACTCCGATTTTAGCGTTATTTATATGTACAAACTCGTAAGATGATGAAGAACATTTTGGTATAAAATTTGTCGAGTTCTGAGATGCGGGCCCCGGGGGGTCAGGTTTTGGCTAAT
The DNA here is from genome assembly GCA_005239525.1 of Nicotiana knightiana. Taxonomy (NCBI): domain Eukaryota; kingdom Viridiplantae; phylum Streptophyta; class Magnoliopsida; order Solanales; family Solanaceae; genus Nicotiana; species Nicotiana knightiana. Next base: position 117,880 of record ML408392.1, on the reverse strand, counting down.
TTCGGGTTTTGAGCTAAATTTGGTACTTTTCAATTGGAATTCATTCCTTAANTGGCCTGGCTTATCCCATGGCACCGCTTAGTGATTATTCCATGATGATATATGTGCTTCTATTAGTGTGGTAATTGTGAACATAGAAATCATGTTAAGTATAAATGCTAGGCTTCACGCCGAAAATGCTGAGACCCGAGTGGTCGTATATTACTGTCTCATTTTGTGATTATTTGATTTTATATACTCAGTCTTGTTATAGCATATCACTTCATATCTCAGTCTCAGTATTGTTAATTATATGCATACTTATCATTGTTTCGGGGTGATGGATGCATCTGTGATCCATGTGAGCGAGACTAAAGAGTAATGACTTAGTGAGGCCGAGAGCCTGTTATTGAGACTGTTATGAGATTGGACTGCACACCGCATCGATATTAAATCATGTCTTCATTGGCTTGATATGGCGCTTGCGCCACTAGGGCCCCTCCGGAGTCTTTACACCCCCAGTGAGCGCATTGATAATGAGGGATGGATCTTCCCTGGACATGGATCTTCCCTGTACATGGATCTTGTCCGAAACTGATGTTATGTGAGGGATGGATCTTCCTTGGGCATGGATCGTGTTCGAAGTGGATGTTATGTGAGGTATGGATCGTCCCTGGACATGGATCTTGTCCGAGTGTTGTATTCCGGAGATGGACTTTCTCCGTGGGGTCGAATTGGCCTTTTCCTCAGTACGGAGTGATTACGGTCACCAATGATTATGTACATTCCGGGATGGACTTTTCCCTGGGCCTGAGAGCCATATACGATACTGAGTGGACTGCTGTGTGAGGGTTGTGAGCACTATGTGCATATCCACACTGGTTTCATACATATATTTTATGATGGCATATAGAGTATACTGACATACTTAGCATATTTAACCATTCTGATAAACTGTTAGCATGTCTAATTTCTATATATTGTTTATTGTAAATTCTGAGGTTTTGTCCGTCACTACCTCTTAGCCCATAGTTTGGGTTCTTTACTTGATGTACTCACGTTACCCCTGCACCTCGTGTGCAGATCCAGGTACACCGGGACCCGGTAGTGGATACTGAGCAGCTGTTAGAGTATCATTGGAATCGTCGAAGTAGCTGCTGGCGATCACTTCCTTGTCTTCTCTTTCTTATTCTACCTGTTGTTCTTTATTTTGAGACAATGTTGTCCATTTCTCCTTTTCTTTGCTTTATGTTATAGTAGCTCATGACTGAGTGACACCGGATCTGGGGTTGGAAATTTTAAATTTTTGTTTCAAAATATTGTTTTTAAAACTTCAGACTCTTAGCATTATCAATAATTTTGTTTAAAATTGTATTTTTACTGGAAATTGAATTTAGCTTAGTTAAAAAGGGCGGCTTGCCTGGTTCCACGACAGGCGCCATCACGACTCCGAAATTGGGTCGTGACAGTAGTATTAGTCAAGCATCTGCAGTCAAACCACAATGTGCCTTCCAAAACACCCATCCTTCTCAGACTATACAAAATTGTGCTAGTATCCTCTAAAACATCTAAAACTCACATGCTGTCTAAAACTCATGATCTTTCTTCTGAAACTGAACTTCAACCTTGTTCATACCGTCCCAATGCCTCACAACTTACTACATGTAGATACCGTACAAAAATACGAGAATCTCATCATCAACCTTGAATCAAAGGTGGGATAAATATTCCATCAATCAGAAACCTTCCACTCAACTCAATACAGGAAAACATCGCTCCACACAACAAACCCTATATGCCCGTAGAAGACACCAACATCAGGCTGTAGTTAAAACGATCATGAACTCTTCAAAATCCATTAGCACATAGCCAATCCATCATATCTGGATCTATCTAAATCCATCAAGTCACGCAGACTACCAAACCCAAAGTAACTCAAATCGAAATGCTTGCTCTGAAGAGACCTTCTGCGAATTTGAATCCTTTTCTTGCATCTCTCTAATAGTATCATGTAGAGTCCATAATAATATAGAAGTATTGGAAGTCTCACCACCATCAAAGATTAATCTCACGTCCTAGCCATAAACAGGTTTGAGAATCCTTAAATACCACATATGTATCTTGAACTCATTAAAACCTTCTAGAGAGTCATTCACCTTGCTCCAATATCGAATGCACAAATGCACCGAACAACCTGTGCTCCACCAGCACATGAATTCTTAAAAAGAAGAAACCAAGGATTCTTTTTCTTGCCACATCCTCAAAAAATATGAAACTTGAATCATTCCAAGATCTTCATATACCCATAAAGAATGCTACATCATGTACCCAATAAATGCCTTGCTAGAAATCATCATCTATGACACCTTTCTCAAATCATAACTAATCTACAAACACATCCTAGTCCAGGAACTATAACAACACAAGCCCATATAACCTAATCATCGATGGTAAACTCCCCCACTTAGCTCGAAGCCACATAACATATCATCTAATAACTCACAATACCCTTTCTTCTTATCTTGCCATGACATTGCATTGTTATCCTGCTGATTATACTCATAAGCTCACATAGAACTAGTCAAAACACGCTTTAATCATATGTTGTGTGCATACTCATCCTCATGACTTTCAGGCCAACTTCCTCGAGTTCTCAAAAATGGTAGTATATGCATTCTACTGAATAGAAGGAAAACGCTTAATAGAAACCCAATAAGGATCACACAACCTCACACCTCGCAGGAGATAACTCACCTACTAGTCTCAAATAGACATCTTCCCAGAACCCTACCATGTTCGCAACAACTAGGCAACCATATAATCCTCTCGAGTCCATACTCATCAACCATATACAAGAATTCGTTTCATCCCTTAAATGAACAACTGAAAGATCTACCAAAACATTTGCGTCTAAGTATGGAAAATATATCAAGATGATAATCAAGCATCAACAACCCTTTGCAGTCCATCCGCAACATTACAAGCCGTTAATACATACTCTGATACTGAGTGTGAAAAATCACATACGAGTGAATAAAAGGAAGTCGAAGGTATAAGCTTCAAGCTGAAACAAAGTCGCACGACAATAAAAGAATGGGAAGTTTCCTATATTCCATGTTGCCTCTCGAAGATAAGTATAAATGTTATCATACTGATCCGCAAGACTCTACTAGACACTTTCTCATGACTGGTAGATCCTATGAACCTAGAGCTCTAATGCCAACTTGTTGTGATAACCCGATAGGTCGTTTTGAGTACTAGCCCTTATTTCCGCATTTCGAGACCTATATTAGCTCCATTTAAGGTTTCTTGATTTGCATACGCTGTCCATGTCTCCATGGGAAATATTGTATGTGAAAATTTGAAGAAAATATGATTTTTGGCTTTAAAATAACTTCAGTTGACTACAATCAATATTTTGTGTTAACGACCTTGAATCGGTATTTTAATGATCCCGACGGGCCCGTATCCTAATTTTGTACTTGTGCGTGTGCCTGGAATTAAATTTGAAATTCCCTAAATTGATTTGTCTTGTTTTGCCGAAAGCTAGTAATTTGAAGTTTTGAAAATTTTTTAGGTTTGACTGTAGGTTGACTTTGTGGTTATCGAGTTTGATTTTTTTTTCTAGGACTTGGCATTGGTCTGTTTTACTATTTGAGAGTTGTCTGCAAAATTTAATACAAATCGGAGTTGGTTTGATAGGATTCAGACGCTTGGTTGTGATTTTAGAAGTTCTTGAGTTTTCTTTGAAATTTCATGCATTTTGACGTTTGATTCATAGTTAGAGATGTTATTTTGGTTTTTTGATTGTGCTAGCGAGTTCATGTGATATTATTATACTTGTGTGCATGCTTGGTTTGGATCCCAAGGGGCTCGGGTGACTTGCCGATAGGATCCGAACCATTTCGGACTTAGGAGATTACTGATTTATAGCAGTTTCTGGTGTCTAGTGTGATGTGCTTCCCGATCACAAATGGGAAACTTGGGCTGGGGAAGAATTGTTCTTTTGGAATGTGGGGACACGGTCACTAACGCGAATCAGTGTGGGGCTTACCCTTCGTGAACGCAACGTCCTCTTACGAACGTGTGGTTATGGGGTTCTGGGAGGATGCGCATTTGTTACATTTCGTGAAAACGTTCCTAGGCTCGCGAACGCGAAGGCAGGGGGTGTAAGCCTTCGCAAACGCGAAGAGTAGCTCGGGAACGTGAAGTCTTTTTCATCGTTGTGCTGCGCGATCGCATCAGGTGCTTCACAAATGCGAAGAACACCTGATGCCCAGTGATTTAAAACATTTTAAAAGTCGGGATTTTCATCCTTTTTCACCATTTTCAAGTTTGAGCTCGGCCTAAAGGCGATTTTGAAGAGTTTTGTCATCCCAACTTCATTGGTTATTATATTTTAACTTGTTTTATCACATTTTGATAAACACCCATTGATTTTAACCTTTAATCTATGATATTTCATGGTAGAAATTAGGGATTTCGGTAGAAATTGGGAATTTTGAGAAATTGAGATTCAGACCTCAAATTGAGGTCGGATTTCAAAAATAATTACATAACTGGGCTCGAGGGTGAATGGTTAATTGAGTTTTGGTCTGGAATCTCGGGTTTTGACCAAGCGGGCTCGGGGTTGAATTTTTTTGAAATCATTAAAGATTGATTTTTTTCCACTTGTGGCTAGTTTCTAAAGCTTATTTTGAATTATTTGAACTATATTTGGCCAGATTTGATTGATTTGGAGGCTAATTCTAGAGGAACAGTCGCAATTGAGCATTGATTTAGTTGCGGAGTAAGGTATGTGTCGTGGTTAATATTGACTTGAGGGATTAGGACTTGTTGGTCTATTTTCTACGTGTATAATGTGTGGCGATGACTTTTATGTGAGGTGACGAGTATATTGCGTTGTCATTGGGTTAAAGCATGTCGGTGAAAATTTCTCCTTTGTGTTATAACTTTTCATTGACTATGTTCTCCATGCTTAGGTTAGAGTATTAATTTTAAAAAATTTCACCTCATATTTATTTTTTATTTTGAATATGTTGGGAGTATTAAAATTTGAGTTTGTTATCTTGTCACTATAATTGAAGTAAAATTTCTTCCTGCCTTGCATTTGTTATTCGGATTTGTATAGTTGCTTGGTGAGGAAAAGTGAAAAGCACGAAGTGTGTAGCTATGCCTTATTTGCATTCATTATCATATATTGACAGGTTGTGAGGATTAAAGTACAAAGGGTGATGCATTGCACTTGATTATTTATCATTTGGCATATCATGGGAGGTTGAGAGTAAAAACACGAAGGGTGATTCCGTGCCATTTTATTTATGATATTACATGGTGAGGACGAGAGTAATCACGAATGGTGATGCCGTGCTATCTTTATTTTATTGCCTAATTTGATTTCCGAATTGGTGATTTACTTGGTTACATTGTTGCTTATTTCGGAAGGTGTTATTTGGTGATTTCGTATTTGCCGTTGTTATGATATCTCCCCTTTCGCATGTCCCTTCCAAGTTTTTATTGTTCTACTTGCTATTTTGTTTATTTATATATATGCAAGATTTTATGTAGGTGTCTTGTCATAGCCTCGTCACTATCTCGTCCAGGTTAGGCTCGTCACTTATGAAGTACATTGGGTCGGTTGTACTCATACTATACTCCTACACTTCTTGTGCAAGTACTGGTGTTGATCCCAATGGCATCTAGTGGTGTTCTTCTCGGATTCAGCTATATTCAGATACTTGAGGTATAGTTGCACAACGTCCGCAACCCTGAAGTCTCCTTCTTTATCTATTCTAATATTTATCTAGTCTCAAACAGTTGTATTCGGTTCAGACCGTATGTGTAGTACTCTAGTTGATCATGTATTTTGTCACGACCCAAAATCCAACTTGTCGTGATGTTGCCTAACCCCAACCGCTAGGTAAGCCAATTAGCAGCAATCCAATATCAATGAGATTCACTAAGAGAAGTAATGGTAATACAAATGAACTTTTATACAAAACATTCCCAAGGACTGGTAGTACAAATCACGTGCTTCGAAGATTTAGAGTTTACAAAGCTGGTATAAAATAAATGCATCATCTATTTGAAATATACATGAACAGATTAATAATTCTAACGCTACCAAGAACAAGAGGCAACTATGAGCAGAACTAGGCTTATGCATAATTTGGTAATACCGAATTACCAACTGAAATAAAAAATTTTGGTATTTGATATTCGATATGGTATTTGGTTTAATTTTTAAAAAAAAATTGGTATTAGGTATGGTATTTGGTATTTTAAAATGAAATACCGAAATACCGATGCCGTACCGAAATGTATATATTACACACTACACATATTATTAATTATAATATAAATATAAAAATCTAAAATTTTACTTTCCTTTATTCTCTAAGTTCATCAATTAACTCTAAGCAAGTAATAAGACATTTTTAATGATCAAATTTATTCCTTTATGTGCAGTTTTCTCTCTCTAGGCTGATATTGTTGGTTTTGGATTTTTTTGTTTTCTACTTTTGAGTAATTTAATTAAGAATATTACAATCTATGACTCTATGCACTAGTTAGTATTCAAACTGAATAAACCGAAGTTACTGAACCGAATAAACCTAAACCAAAAGGAGAAAAATCGAACCATACCGAATTTAATTAGGTATGGTATTGGTATAGCATTTTAAGAAACCAAATACCAAAAATACTGAACCAAAATGTGTAATACCAAACCGTATCGACCAACGAACAACCCTAAATGGAGTGCATGTACATCTTCAATTCCAGCCATACACATCAACACCAACATCCAAATTTTGCACGCAAGGTGCAGAAGCGTAGCATGAGTACAACTGACCCCATGTACTCAATAAGTAACAAACCTAATCTTAGGTTGAAAGTGGTGACGAGCTTGGATAATGATCAGAGTCCAACACCAATAGACAACAACTCATAACAATATAATAAAAGTAGTAGAAGAAATAACTCAAAGATATTATGCACAGCCGTTCACAGTTATGTAAAAATAGGCATGCTTTTCAAGTATAACAGTAAAACACAAATCTTTCACCGAAATCACTAAAATATGAATAAGTACAAAAATCTGTGATTTTTCTCAAAAACTTTCAACAACAGATAAGATATTTCAATCTTAGATAGCATGAGGAAGTACGTCTCTACGCCTACATGTCAATGTGCATGTGAAGTCATAAATGTCACAAAACCGTGTAACATGAGGAAATACATCTCTATGCCTCTGTGTTAAGTATGCATGTCAAATGCAATGCATCGCATTGACGAACTCATGTATTCATACTCTCTGAGTACTCAATATTACCGCCTCACACTCCCACTTATCACGCTCAATCACTCAGCACACTCAATCACTCAGCACTGTTAGTTCCTACATCAGCGCGCAGCTGATCCCATAATGAATTAATAAATACTGCGCTCACTACTGGTATGTCAGACTCCGGAGGGACGGATCCTGCCTAAGCGCCAGTATAATCTATCATGGCCTGCTGCGGGTGCAACCCGATCCCACCAATAACACATATAATATCACGACCCAAAATCTATTAAGGTCGTGATGCAGCCATACACCACTGTCAGGCAAGCCAATCATTAATTAACTGAAATAAATTCACGTTTTAACATTTTTCGAATCGTTACCTTTCACTTACAAGCGAATAAAAATTTATCAAATAAATACGACAGGTAAACCACTCCATTTATTAAATTAAATCCCAAACACATCCCAGAACCCAGTGACACAAGTACATGAACAATTTCTAAGAATTTTACAAATTCTACAAAGCTTGTCCGAAATACAACTGGACAAGGAAATTTAAAATAAAATGAATACAATATGAGGGAGAATTTGTCAGTTGCGGATCGCCTCCAGATGATGTAGCTCGCCTAAGTCTCTAAACCAGCCATATCGCTATGAAAGTACCTGTGCAATAAAAATGCACAACAAGTGTAGCATGAGTACGAAATAACGTGTACTCAGTAAGTATCCCGCCTAACCTCAGAGAGGTAGTGACGAGAGGTCGATTTGACACTTGCTAGAGGTCAATTTAGTATAATCAAGTGAGACACTAAGCATGTATGTCATAGGCAATTTATTAAAATCAGGGATAAATAATATCAACTCCTTCCATATTTAACACTTTAAAACTTCGTCATTTCAATAACAAATAATCAAACATAGATGATTTAATGAAATAACAAATAATCAACGGGAAAGAACAACTTCTTCAAAAGTTTTAATAACTTTAAATCTTTGTCATTTCAGTCGACAACTTAAAATTTCCAGGCCAGTAATCAGGTAAAATCACAGCAAATACGCAGTAAATATCATGCGCAAGCAATGCCGAGGGTCGAATGGCGCGGACCAACAATAATAAACTGTGCACTGTTGAGGGTCGAACGGCTCGAACCATAGATGCATATATCAGCCCAGCTTGCGAATTGATCATGCGACACGGTTATACATAAATACAGGGTTATCCTGCTCGCGAATCATACATGCGACTCAGGCACCCATAGATACACATATTCACACAATAAGTTCACATTTTTATCAAGAAAGCAGTTACCCAGGAAAGTGGTAAAATTCTTCTTAAAGGAACACGAAAAATTAGCATTTAAATCTTTGTTTTGAAACTCATTTGCCAAGTTTAATAATATTCAATAATATAACTTTATCAGGAATATAATTATCCACGGAGGAATCAATTCTCTTTCTAAGTGACTAAGAAAGGTACACTCTAGCCTTCTTAGGAATTAAATTACCAATTCAATAGCATTATCAGTCTAAGATTATTTGCAGGATCACATGATAATTTATTGACAAGGTAACAAGTACGACAAGTAAAGCATGCTAGTGGGTCCTAGCCTACCCGGACATGGCATAATAGTAGCTACGCACGGACTCCCGTCACCTCGTGCATACGTAGCCCCTGCAGATAGCAGCATATACCAATTTTCCATAATTTTTCATGTTCAAATCCATGCATATACCTTGTGTTTAACTTGAGATGAGTTTGAATAACTTACCTTGTGATCCTTGACGAAAATCCCTCCTTGAAGCTCCCCACAATCACCCATACCAAATTAAAATGGGAGAAGAAATGACAAAATTTTCATTTTAAAAACATTCTGTCCAGGCTTATTTTCGCACTTGCGATCCAAATCTCGCACCTGCGCTTCCGCAGGTGCGCCCAAACTTCCGCACCTGCGGCTTCTTCAGCCCCAGCCAAACTTCGCACCTGCGCCACACTGTCTGCATCTGCGCCTTCACAGGTGCGGCATTCGCATCGCACCAGCGCTCCTAGCCAGGCCAGCCAAATATGCACTTGCGGCGCCCAAGCCGCACCTGCGACCAAATCCTCGTAGGTGCGGTCACACCAGATGACAACAACCTCAGCCTTCTTCAAACTCCAAAATTGATCCGTTAACCACCCGGAATCTACTCGAGGCTCCCGGGACCCTGTCCAATTACACCAACCTGTTCCAAAACATAATATAGACTTGCTCGAGGCCTCAAATCACATCAAACAACATCGAAATCATGGATCGCACTAAAATTCAAACTTTAAGAACTTGAAATTTCAAACTTTCAGATCTGATGCCGAAACCTATCAAATCACGTCCGATTGGCCCCAAATTTTGTATACAAGTCATATCTGACATTACGGATCTGCTCCAACTTCCAGAATCGCATTTCGACCCCGATATCAAATTTTCCACTTCCGGTCAGATTTCTCAAAAACTTTCAAATTTCTATCTTTAGCCAAATGACTTCAAAATGACCTACGGACATCCAGATTCACTTCCGATCGCGCTCCCAAATCTAGAATCACCATACAGAGCTATTCCTAGGCTCGGAATCCCAAACGGACATCAATATCACTGAAATGCGCTTCTAGACAAACTTAGGAAATTCTTCTAAAATGCTATCTTCCATAACATGCGCCGAAACGCTCCCGGGTTATCAAAAAGCCCGATCCGGACATACGTCTAAGTCTGAAATCAATATACAAACCTGTTGGAACCTTCAGATCCTGATTCCGAGGTCGTTAACTCAAAATTCCAATCTTAGTCAATTTCTCCAAATTAAGGCTTCTGAAATGAGAGTTTTCTTTCCAATTTGACTCCGAACTTACCGAAATTCAACTGCGACCATGCCTACGAGTTATAATACTCGAAATGAAACAGCTTACTTTGTCGTATGCCGCCCAATTGCTGCCTCAGTTCAATATCATTCTCTGGGGTTCTTAATCCAGTAGATCACCACGACTTCAAACTCTCCGAGGATCATCTTTCTCGAGCTGTCTTCATTAGAAATAACTATTCAGTCCTGAACCACCACGCACCACGATCTCTGACAATCGCTTCTTCAATACTACTTCACAACACTCTGACCCAATGCATCCGAAGAAATCATAGCACCGATAGACTTAACATATTCCAATCGATCAGTGATGACGACACCACATCACATGTGAATATCCCACCTTACTTGAAAACACCAAGTCTTACTGCTTTATTAATCCAAAACCTGACCATTTATAGTCCAACTGCCTTTCCTCTGCCGGAACTAAAATGCTGAAATTTCAAAATCACGCCCTGAGAAGACCTCCCTTCAAGCCATTCATCACCCCAACATATGGGCAAACATTCTATCATCATATCGACATCATGCGATAACCAATCGTAAGCATCATCAGTACCTGAGCATAGCCTTAAGGCTCTCAGAAACACAACTACTGAGCTGAAACAACACATTATCCTTCTACAGGGCCAACACAACAACCCCAACCAATTACACATGGAAAACATCTCGCATCATATCCGTAACACCATTTCAATTCCTCAAATTCCTGATTCATAGCAAGCGCTTCGCGACGCGTAAGATTGAGTAGGAAGAAACATAGGCATAAGACACAGAGGAATCAAATCGCATGATGAGGAATCAAGAAGGAAAGTACTCCTAACGGCCCTGTAGCCTCTCGAAGATAAGTACAGACGTCTCCGTACCGATCCGCAAGACTCTACTGGACTTGCTCATGACTCGTGAGACCTAAGGGAACCTAGAGCTCTGATACCAAGTTGTCACGACCCAAAATCTATTAAGGCCGTGATGGCGTCGGACACCACCGTCAGGCAAGCCAATCATTAATTAATTGAAATAAGTTCCTATTTTAACATTTTTCGAATCGTTACCTTTCACTTACAAGTCATAATAGCGAATGAAAATTTATCAAATAAATACGACAGGTAAACCATTCCATTTATTATATTAAATCCCAAACACATCCCAGAACCTGGTGACACAAGTACATGAGCAATTTCTAAGAATTTTACAAATTCTACAAAGCTTGTCCGAAATACTACTGGACAAGGAAATTTAAAATAAAGTAAATACAATACGAGGGATACTCTGTCAGCTGCGGATCGCCTCCGGATGATGCAGCTCGCCTAAGTCTCCAAACCAACCATATCGCTATGAAAGTACTTGTGCAATAAAAATGCACAGCAAGTGTAGCATGAGTACGAAAATAATGTGTACTCAGTAAGTATCCCACCTAACTTCAGAGAGGTAGTGACGAGAGGTCGATTTGACACTTGCTAGAGGTAAATTTAGTATAATCAAGTGATACACTAAGCATGTATGTCATAAGCAATTTATGAAAATCAGGGATAAATAATATCAACTCCTTCCACATTTAACTCTTTAAATCTTCGTCATTTCAATAAAAAATAATCAAACATGGATGATTTAATCAAATAACAAATAATCAAAGGGAAAGAACAACTTCTTCCAAAGTTTTAATAACTTTAAATCTCTGTCATTTCAGTCGACAACTTAAAATTTCCAGGCCAGTAATCAGGTAAAATCACAGCAAATACGCAGTAAATATCATGCGCAAGTAATGCCAGGGGTCGAACAACGCAGACCAACAATAATAAACTGTGCACTGCCGAGGGTCGAACGGCTCGAACCATAGATGCATCTATCTGCCCCGCTCGTGAATCGATCATGCGACGCGGTTATACATAAATACACGGTTATACTGCTCGGGAATGATACATGCGACTCAGGCACCCATAGATACACATATTCACACAATAAGTTCACATTTTTATCAAGAAAGCAGTTACCCAGGAAAGTGGTAAAATTCTTCTTAAAGGAACACAAAAAATTAGCATTTAAATCTTTGTTTTGAAACTCATTTGCCAATTTTAATAATATTCAATAATATAACTTTATCATGAATACAATTATCCACGGAGAAATCAATTCTCTTTCTAAGTGATTAAGAAAGGTACACTCTAGCCTTCTTAGGAATTAAATTACCAATTTAATAGCATTATCAGTCTAAGATTATTTGCAGGATCACATGATATTTTATTGACAAGGTCACAAGTATGACAAGTAAAGCATGCTAGTAGGTCCTAGCCTACCCGAACATGGCATAATAGTAGCTACGCACAGACTCCCATCACCTCGTGCGTACATAGCCCCCACAGATAGCAGAACATATTTAGTTAGTTCACCTAGGGGGATAAATTCCCCTCACAAAGTTAGAAAGGAGACTTACCTCGCTCCGAAATTCCATAACCGGCTTCCAAGCCCTTCCGACGACTCCAATGGACGCACAACGCCCCAAAACTAGCCAAATAACGACAAACCAACGAAAATATACTCTAATACTTGCAAATATTCAAATTATATAATTTTCCAACTCCGCTCAGTGAATTGACCAAACTCCGACCCACGTGCCCGGATTCCCAAATTTCTCGAAGATATACCCTACCTATAGCCTTACTAGCTCAAATATAAAATTTAACCTTAATTTCATGCTCAAATTCGTGGTAGAAATCCAAAATAAAATTTCTAGGTTTTCTTCAAATTTCCCAATTTTCCACAAATTTTCATGTTCAAATCCATGCATATCCTTGTATTTAACTTGAGATGAGTTGGATAACTTACCTTGTGATCCTTGACGAAAATCCCTCCTTGAAGCTCCCCACAATCACCCATACCAAATGAAAATGGGAGAAGAAATGACAAAATTCTCGTTTTAAAAACATTTTGCCCAGGCCTATTTTCGCACCTGCGATCTAAATCTCGCACCTGCGTTTCCGCAGGTGCCCCCAAACTTCCACACCTGCGGCTTCCTCAGCCCCAGCCAAACTTTGCACCTGCGCCACACTGTCCGCATCTGCGCCTTCGCAGGTGCGGAATTTGCATCTCACCTGCGCTCCCAGCCAGGCCAGCCAAAAATCGCACTTGCGGCGCCTAAGCCGCACCTGCTGCTCCGCACCTGCGACCAAAGCCTCGCAGGTGCGGTCACACCAGATGACAGCAACCTCAACCTTCTTCAAACTCCAAACTTGATTCGTTAACCACCAGGAATCCACCCGAGGCCCCCGGGACCCCGTCCAATTACACCAACCTGTTCCAAAATATAATGCGGACTTACTCGAGGCCTCAAATCACATCAAACAACATCGAAACCACGGATCGCACTAAAATTCAAACTTTAAGAACTTGAAATTTCAAACTTTCACATCCATTGCCGAAACCTATCAAATCACCTCCTATTGGCCCCAAATTTTGCACACAAGTCATATTTGAAATCACAGACCTGCTCCAACTTTCGGAATCGCATTCCGACCCCGATATCAAAATTTCCACTTCCGTTCGGACTTCTCAAAAACTTTCAAATTTATATCTTTAGCCAAATGACTTCAAAATGACCTACGGACATCCGAATTCACTTCTGATCGCGCTCCCAAATCCAGAATCACCATGCAGAGCTATTCCCAGGCTCAAAATCCCAAATAGACATCAATATCACTGAAATGCGCTTCTAGCCAAACTTAGGAAATTCTTCTAAAATTCTATGTTCCATAACATGCGCCGAAACGCTCATGGGTTCTCCAAATCCCGATCCGGACATACGCCCAAGTCCGAAATCAATATACGAACCTGCTGGAACCTTCAGATCCTGATTCCGAGGTCGTTTACTCAAAATTCCAATCTTAGTCAATTTCTCTAACTTAAGGCTTCTGAAATGAGAGGTTTCTTTCCAATTTGGCTCCGAACTTCCCGAAATTCAACTCGGACCATGCCTGCGAGTCATAATACCTGAAATGGATCTTCTCATGACTTCTGAACGACGCTTTAGAGCTCAAAATGACCGGTCGGGTCGTTACATATAAAGCCCGTAGGGCCGGCTGCAGCTTGCACCCCGATCCATATAATAATAATACAAGCCAGTGTGGCCTACTTCAGCGTGCATCCCAATCCCATCAATAAAATATATAAATCCCATAGGGCCTGCTGCGGTGTGCAGCTCGATCTCTCAATATCACTCACAATCCAGCCCTCAGGCCCCAACTCAGTCATCAATCTCTCCAGTCTCTGGGGCTCACAAATCTCATGCCAATCAGCCCAAAAATGACAACATGATGTGACAACAAATGATAATAGCGATTAAGGTATAACATGAAAATGAATGAATATGACTAAGTATGTAATTGCGATATAAGCAAAGACTCAACAATAGAAATGACCTCAGTGGGTCCCAACAAGATAATCATATAGCCTAAACATGGTTTCTAACATGGATCATATCTCAATTATGCTAGCACCTAGAAATTTCATAGATACAAATAAGATTAGGTAACTACACAATATCAAGGAGTCAACCGAGTCATATTTCACACGATACACACCCACACGCCCGTCACCTAGCATGTGCGTGACCTCAACACCAAATACATAACATGTATATTCAGGGGTTCATACTCTCAGCAACAAGTTTAGAAGTGTTACTTAGGTCTCAATTGTTTTTTTTAAGATTAAGACGTCTGAATCTAAATACACATCTGAGTATCAAGATGTGTATTAAGATTAAGTCATCTAAATCTGAATATACATCTGAATATATTAAGATATGTATTAAGATCTGAATAGAAATAATTAAGACTGTTTGATTTTTAACATCTGAATGTATAAAATTTATATTTATCTGAAAATTAATTAACATAAAATTCAAATGAAATATTCTATCAATAAAATATATAGTTTTTTAAAATATTATAGTTATTGGTGGTGATGGCTAACGGGTGAATGGCGACTAGAGGCGGTGGTTGGTGGTAGTTTTGGTTGATGATGGTGGTTCATGGTAGTAGCTAGTAGTGATTGGTAGTGATGGCGATTATGATTGAGGATGGTGGTGGTGGTTGGTGATAGTTAATAATGGCGGGTGGTGGTAGTAGTTGTGACTGAGGAAGGTGGTGGGTGGGTGGTGGTAGGTTATAATGATGGGCAGTGCCGGCTGTGGTTGTTGATGGTGATGGGGTGTGGATAAGTGTTGATTGTGGGTGAGAATGATGGTGGTCAGAGTGGTGGGAATAGTGGGCAGTGATGGCCGATGATGATGGCGGCTACGATTGAGGATGATGGTGGTGTAGTAGTAGTGGAGGTGGTGGTGGTGGGGTAGTGGTGGTGGTTGAGTATGGCGGTGATGGCGGCATGGTGGTAAGTTATAGTGAAAAGTGGTGGCGGCAGTTAATAATGTATATGTGACAGCATCTTAATGAAATTAAGTCTCTGTTATAGATCTTAATCATACAGACCTATTCAGACCCATTAAGTGGTTATGAAGTAAAAAAAACAAACAAACTTAATGATTAAGATCTGAATAATTAAGATTCAAACTTGAAAACAAACACACTTAATGTCTGAGATCTGAATGATTAAGATTCAGACCTCCATTAAGTGCAAACAAATGAGGCCTTACCTCGAACAAGCCGAATCCAATATGGAGAAATCCAAAACAATACTCTAGAAATGTCATCCCACGCGTACCGACATCCGAATGGCTTGAAACTAGAAAAAATCAACTCAAGAACATCAACTAATTCCAAAGGAAACAAACCCAATAATAGTTTCACTCAAATCCGACTCCGAATCACTGTTCAAAAATCAAAAATTCACTTTATGAAATTTTAGAAAAAAACTCCCAATTTCTCTCTTAAAATCATCAATAAAATGCCAAAAACAAACATAGATTCATGAAATATAATCAAAACCGAGTAGAGAACACTTACCCCAATTCATATGGTGAAAATTGCCTCACACATCGCCCAAATCCGAGCACCCCAACTCAAAATATGTTAAAATAACCAAGCCCTCGATAATATGCAGTCTGCCCAGGTCTTTCTGCACCTACGGAATAGTAGCCATTTCTGCGGCGTCGCTTTTACGTCCAAAAACCCGCTCATGCGGAGACCACTCACCAGACGACCCCTTGTACTAGAGGATCTTCTTCCGCTTTTGTGCAACCGCAGGTGCGAAGCAGAAAAAATGCTTATGTGCTCCAGCTTGCTTCTGCGCCCATGATATCGCTTCTGCGAAGCCGCAGATGCGCCCCAATTTCCGCATCTGTGAAGACTCCAAGCTTAGTACCTTTTCGCAGGTGTGAACACATTCTCGATTTTGCGACAACCGTACGTGCATAAACCAACCACATGTGCGCAACATCAGTACCAACACATACCAATAATACAAATATGAAGAAAAATGGCCCGAAATCAATCCGAAACATGCTCGATCCCCTTGACACCATGTCCTAAAATTCCAACAAGTCCTATAATATAATACGGACCTATTTGAGGCCTCAAATCACATATAACAACATGAAATCACGAATCATACCTCAAATCAAACTTAATGAACTTTTGAATTTTTAACTTTCAAAACTCGCACCGAACCATATCAAATCAACTTGGAATGAACTCAATTTTTTCACACAAGTCCC
The DNA here is from genome assembly GCA_005239525.1 of Nicotiana knightiana. NCBI lineage: Eukaryota > Viridiplantae > Streptophyta > Magnoliopsida > Solanales > Solanaceae > Nicotiana > Nicotiana knightiana. The sequence goes on along the minus strand of ML408392.1, from coordinate 101,063 downwards.
AAATGACTAACGAAGCTATTCCAATTCCCTTTATCCATAATCCAATCCCGATATAATCAAAGTCGACTCCCCGTCAAATTGATGAACCTTCCAAACCTTCAAATATTTGGCTTTCGCCAATTAGTACCGAAACCCTCTAGAAATATCCAAATGCAAATCCGTGCATACACCCAAGTCCAAAATCACCATCTGGACCTAACGAAATCATCAAAACTCAGATGCAAGGTCAAATACTCAAAAGTAATACTTGGTCAACTCCTCAAACTTAAAGTTTCAAACATGAAATTTATTTTTCCAAACAAATTCTGAATCACCCGAAAGCCGAAACAGATGATGCGAACAATTCCTTACATCATACGGAGCTGCCCATGCCCTCAAACCACCGAGCGTAGTGCAAGTGCTCAAAAAAACCGGTCGGGTCGTTACATATTCTTGAATCCAGATTATGAGAGGTGTTTAGATATCGTCATATATATTTACATATTCCATTTCAGACTATTTCAGTTTATCTTTATTAATGTTTTATTTTGAAATGGTAAAATTGGTTAAATAATCTAACTTAACGTTGGTTTGCCTAGCAAATGAAATATTTGGCGCCATCACGATCTGAAGGTGGGATTCCGGATCGTGACATTTGTCACGACCCAAAACCCTGCTAAATCGTGATGGGATATAACCCAAACCACTAGGTAAGCCTAACCAATATAACTTATTATTACCATAAGAAATCATCCATATTATAAGTAAAACTGCAAAATAATTTGATACAACTACCCCAAGGACTGGTAGTACAAGTCATGAGCCACTAAGATTTAGATTTACAAAGCTGTAAAAGAAAAAAATACAACATCTGTTTGAAGGTTACATAAACATAAATGAGGTCTTAATCTACCATGGAAAATGGTAGCTTGAATCTGGGATGCAACTACAACTTTAATACCTGCCTTCATCATCTACAACTGTTCAGCTCCAAAAATCTGCACGCAAGGTGCGAAAATGTAGTATGAGTACAACCGAACCCATGTACTCAATAAGTATATTGCCTTTGACTAACTTCAGAGAAGTAGTGGCGAGGTTTTTACGTCAAAAGATACTCATTTTGCAGAACCTGTGCAACTCAATAACATGTATAATATATAGAAAAATATTCCAAAACGACAATCACGGAATATAGAATATCAAAAGTAAATATGCACAACTGGGATAGGGTAGTAACAACTCTAACATATCCAGAAATACAATCAGCACCAATTCTGCTCACAAAGAGGTATGTACCACATAATACCCGTGCTCAATACTCGTACATGACTGTAAATATGTGTCCAACATGATATGATTCCATATCTAATGTCAAATAACACGATCAAAAGAACGTTTCAAGAATCAAATATATCAACGAACGATGGCAAGGTTCTTATCACGTCAATCCGATATTCTACCAACAACTCAATAAAATGTGAGATATCAACTCCAAGTAGGTAAATTCATCTTGAAAACCTAATAATCAAATTATAATAGGGGCATAGATTAGCATGTTAGATGAAACACAATAAAATATGTAAAATTGCATGACACACATAAAGACATCATATGCTCAATCAAGAATGCCACTCTCGTACCACCACACAAATATACCATAAAATCGCCCCCATGCCATCACATAACATCTCCACAATGCCACTTTTATTTTTCCGCATGTTCACATAACAATAAAATTTCCTGTTTATTACACCACATGCGCATATCACAATCCTTATTTCGCCACACGGCAATCCGAGAAAATACCACCCTTTTTTCGCTCCACGCGCCCAACAATTGAAACAATCGCATGGCAAAGACCTCGTGTTGACACCCCTAATCAATAATCTAAACATGTCCACACGTGCCACATTATCATCATAACCGCAATGAAAAGACCTCGTTCCCCAATCACAACAATGCAAGATAACAAACTATCATCGAGCGATAAATCCTCATAACTTATCAATAAAGTGCACAAGGACATAATAACAACAAAAATGCAGGTGAGGTTCAACATATAAAATATTACTATGGCTAAATCCATCATAGCAACTGCCACGGAGGCATTTTTGGTCAGTCCAAAATCACACCCACGTGGCAGTCAAGTTGCGCACTTGACTCAGCCTTTGCCAACACTTAGCTAGATTTCAGCAAGTTTGGCCTTAAACGAATTTTAGCAGCAAACAAAAAAGAACACAATCAAATACGGTAAAATTCCAACATTTGTATTAATTTCGAAAACTTACAAAGGAACCCTCACTTGACTATGACCACAAGTCGATCACAGCCCCACTTTTGACAAAGAACACAAGTCGTTCTTTAGCCAACACTAAGACCTGCCCAATGCCTAGCCTTAGTCCCTTTTGAAACACTTAGAAACCCTCACGTTTACCTTTCTGTTTCCCTATTTAACTTCATACAAAATTCCACTCTAAAATCTGACTAAGTCCAAAGGCACCTATTTATAGCACATAGGCAGTCTTTAGGACTTGACAACACATGGCCACTTGTTGTCTACAACTTTTGCCACATGTCGGGCTAAGACTAAGTATGTTCTTATCTTGTAGTTTACATCTCCAACTACATAGGCCATGTTTTACACGAAATGATAGTGGATACAAGCATAAATAAGAATTGGATACAAGTGGTTACTAAAAGGTAACCGCCAACTACTTTGGTATGTGCACTGCATGTGTCTTTTGACATGGTCATCTACTGCACGCCCAAGGCTGGCATTGCACCCAGCCTTGGATCATTTTGATATTGCTCCGCACCAATGTCTTGCCCGCAACTTGCCGCAAACGCCCCACGCCACTGCCCGTACATGCCTTGGCCGAGTTCTGCATTGCGCATGTCAACCCTTGTTTCACCCGTGCCATTGCTTATATTTTCCTTCACATAGCCTTGCCTTAGCTATTGAAAGCCTTTATCATCATCCCGTACTGACTTGCCTTAGCTTAGCCCATACTTGGTGCTGCTAGAACCCGAAGTACCCGTTCCACTGACTTTGTCCTGCATGCCGCCCCAACTTTGCTCATACTGCCTTGTAAAGCCTTTGCCAAGCATGTCTTTCCTGTCCCAAGACCTTGGGCAATACTTGTCCATAACAGCCCACATGAAAATGTCTTGTCAATTGCCCGCATGATCGTTTTTCTCATAATAGGCCAATGGCAAGGCCATCACGCTCCATCCTTGCCACAACCTCGCCACACCTGATGTCAAAGAGTCAGGCCCCTAACTAACCACCCGCGCCCTTTGAAATCGACGTCCTCGTCGAGCCAACTCAATTAATCATCCCTAAGGGGTTGTTGACATACAACACCCTTGTTGCTCTATTCACATCTGCCACAATGGCATTTGCCTCCACCACTTGTTCCTATTTTTCTGCAGCCAGCAAAGCCTTAACCCTAGCCTGCACTGGACAATCCTTTTTCAAGTGCGGTCCACCACAAGTAAAGCAGCCTTTGAACTTTCTATTTCTTTTCTTGCCATTGGATGTCTCCACTTGTCTCCCATTCTTGGAAAATCCTTCATCTTCAGCAGCTTGTCATTTCCCACTTTTCTTCCATTCATTTGCTTTGTCTTTCTTTCCGTCGGAGATTGAAGATTCAGTAGGGTCATCACCTAAGTGGAAATCGTCCAACGCATGTGCGCGCAATAGCAGTAGAGAGGCTTTGAACATTCTGCCTTCTCAACTATAATTGTGCCCAACCCTTCAATCCACTCATGAAGTAATGCAGCTTGTCTTCCTCTGCCATATTACTTACATTCAACATCAAGGACGAGAATTCCTTGACATACCCTCACACCGGCCACTTTGTTTCAAGCGACGCAGTCTATCTCTTGCAACCCATGACGAGTTGGTTGGACGGAATTGAGGTTTTAACTCCTTCTTCAGCATCTCCCGAATTTCAATCCTTGGTAGCCCAACACTTTTCACTTCCAAAACTCGTGTACTCCACCACACTTTCTCATCATCAGTCAAATACATAGGTGTGAAGGTTACCTTTTCATCATCCGGCACACGAGCATCCTGGAAACACTGTTCCATATGCCACAAGAAATTTTCCAGTTCTTTGGCACTTCTTGCACCACCATAAGCCTTTGGCTCTGGAATCCTCACTTTGGTGCGATCATCACTTCTAGGGGCAGTATTTTGTAATGCCCTTCGAAGTTGAACCACCTCCTCGTTCCTTTCCTTGGCGTACCAAGTTCTACCAACGTAGTTTCATGTCTCACTGCATAATCTTCCTCCAAACGTGCCATTCACGCAAGAATAAAAGAATCAACACCTACTTCAAGAGAATGCCCAATGAGTGCTTCCAACTGTTCCATCCTTTGGCGCAGTTCAACATTTGTTCCATCAACCATGTTCTCAAATAGCAACACAAAATCTGCTACTGGTCGTCTTGCCACCACCACGAACCTTTCTCCGCTCCAATACCAGTTGTTAGGGGGTGTTTTTGTTCAGTCTAAAATCACACCTGCGCGGCAGTCAAGTTGCGCACTTGACTCAGCCTTTGCCAACACTTAGCCAAATTTTCAGCAAGTTTGGCCTTAAATGAATTTTAGTAGCAAACTAAAAATAACACAATCAAATACGGGAAAATTCCAAATTTCGTATTAATTTCGAAAAATTGAAAAGGAACCCTCACTTGACTATGATCACAAGTCGATCACATCCCCACTTTTGACAAAGAACACAAGTCATTCTTTAGCCAACACCAAGACATTCCCAATGTCTAGCCTTAGTCTCTTCTGAAACACTTAGAAACCCTCACGTTTGCCTCTTGTTTCCCTCTTTAACTTCACACGAAATTCCACTATAAAATCTGACTAAGTTCAAAGGCACCTATTTATAGCACATAGGCAGCCTTTAGGACTTGACAACACATGGACACTTGTTGTCTAGAACTTTTTCCTCTTGTAGGGCTAAGACTAAGTCTGTTCCTATCTTTTAGTTGTCATACTCAACTACATAGGTCATGTTCTACACGAAATGATAGTATATACAAGCATAAATAAGAGATGGGTACAAGTGGTTACTAAAGGTAACTGTCAACTACTTTGGCAAGTGCACTACATGTGCCTTTTGACTTGGTCAGCTGCTGCACACCCAAGGATGGAATTGCGCGCAACCTTGGATCATTTGACATTGCTCCGCACCAATGTCTTACCCGCAACCTGCCGCCCATCATTTTGCCGCACACGGCCGACGCCACTACCGCTCCCACATGCCTTGGCTGAGTTTCTTCCTTGCCCATGTCAATCCTTGTTTCACACGTGCCATTGCTTGTATTTTCCTTTACATAGCCTTCCCTTAGCTATTGAAAGCCTTTTCCATCATCCCGCACTGCCGTGCCTTAGCTTAGCCCGTACTTGGTGCTGCCACAACGCGAAGTGCCCCTTCCACTGACTTTGGCGTGCATGCCGTGCCATGCCGCCCCAACTTTGACCACATTGCCTTGTCAAGCCTTTTCCAATCATGTCTTTCCTGTCCCAAGACCTTGGCCAATACTTGTCCACAACAGCCCACATGACTATGTCTTCTGTATTTTTCGCATGATCGTTTAGCCGGCACATAGGCCAATGGCAAGTCCATCACGCCCAATCCTTGCCACATCTGCGCCACACACAATGTCAAAGAGTCAGGCCCCTAACAATAACCAAGTTAAAGTAGTCATACAAATGATTACTTTTTTGTCACCGAGTGCAGATGTCTAATCAATGCACATCACAAAAATAAGTACAGATGTGTGTTCATAACCTATATGTATCTACCTCTGAGGCAAATATAACATAAATCTCAAGATTTGCTCATCATGTACCAAATAAACTACAAATGGCTTCAAAACTTCTCTAGCATAGTTTATTGTACACATGTAGTTAATTAATGAAATAGTACATAGAATCATGAATAACACACAACCAAATAAAACATAGAGCAAGCTAGAATCTACCCGGAGCATGAATACCCATGGAACATGTATATATGCTCATCATCACATATATACATCACTCCCCCATGTAGAAAACAATAACAATTAGTAAGAAAAATTTCCTCAAGGAAAGCTAGGTAAGACACTTAGCTTTTACAAGCCAAATCAATACTCTAATAGTGCTTCTCACGCGAATTGACCTCATAATGGCTTGAATCTAGCAAAAATAACTCAATAACATGAAATAATACTATAAGAGTCAAACCCAAATGATAAAGGTCGAATCTTTAATCAAATACTCAAAGTCAACTAAAAAATAAATTGGGGACCACATCTTGGAACCCGACAAAAATCACAGATCCCGAACACCCATTCCAATATGAGTCCAAATATACAAGTTTCATCCAAAAGCAACTCCAAATAAGCGTTCAAATCTTCATTTTTCACTTTAGCAATTTGTGAGCATGTGATTTTTACTCGTCGTATCGCCCTATTAAAATCCCAATAAATCAATTGATTTTATGAATATTGATTGATTCTTCAGTAATTAATTGTGAATTATCTGCATTGCTTGCATATCCATAATTCATCTTTCAAAATTATTGAAATTTTGCATTATGAAGTTAGTGGTTATAATTAAATGGTAGAAAAATGACGAGTATTTAACATAATGTAGTTTTTAATAACTAATTACTATAAAAAGTAACCATTTTTTATTCGATGAATCGTAGATTTAATTAAGAATATATAATTGGTTGTTTTATTCTTAATTAATATGTAAACATATGAAAATAAGATTTTTTGAAATTAATTGCTACCTTTTTTCGATTAAGTTAGAATGTAATTAAATTAGAATAATTAAGTTAATTAATTAAGAAAAAAAAAATCGAACCTGGGCCAAGAAAGACCCAGGCCCAACCCCTACTTTTCTATGCATCCAGACAACCCAGGCCCAAAATCCAACCCCTTACCCGGCCTGCCCCAACCTGACCAAACGACACCGTTTGGTCTAACCAATCAAATCCTGGCCATTGATCGAAATGGATCGAACGGCCAGGAACTCATCCCCTCTAAACTATATAAGTGTCTTAACCAAACTCCACCCCCTCCATTTCACCAAACCCTAATCCCCTTCGTCCGTCTCTCTCTCTCTCTTCTTTCTAAAAGAAACCCTAGCCGCCCTCAGACTCCCACTGCTTTCCGGCCACCGGAACTCGACCAAACGCCACCAAATCCTTACCAGACGATCCTCTCCTCATCCTTAACCCCATCCCACCATCAGTTTCCGTGAAAACCCACCCAAACACCTTCTATTTCAGATCTAAAAAAGGGCAAAAACTTGGTTTCCTATTACCAAGTCGATTCAAAACAGTCAATGGTTCAAAGCTACATGAGTCAACAGCTCTTGATGAGAGCTGTTGATTCATGTGGGTTTGGATCATTTCCAAACCCTGCCGAAATCTGTCAGCACCCTGCGGGTATCCTTTCCCCCTATCTTTTCTTTTCTGATGTTTTCTTTTTCACTTTTTATGAAATCGCATGCCTCATTGTTTGATACATGTGTTTGGTGTTCTTGATTTAGTTTAGATCTATAAAATGCCTAGGTCAAAGGTATAATAACCGTTTTAGATTTATGCTATTTAGTTTGAAATCATTGTTTCGAGTTTGGGTTTTGTTGAATATCCTCTTTTCTTGGCCTGTTAAGTTCCAAATATGCATGATTTTCTTTAGGTTTTATCACCATTTTTTCTGTGCACATATGACTGTGTCAGCCTATGTTATTCCTTTTTTGTCTCCTTTTCTTTGACTCATCTAGATCTTTATCCTTGTTATCATGCACGTGCTGGTTAGTTTAACATTTTGGAATGAAAATTGTTTGTTAGAGTTAGCTGTCCTATTGATCATTTCTTTAGCCATTGACAATAGTTTAGTTATTAATCATCGATCAATTGTGTTTCCCTTTTGATTACGTTGGAATTATTTGACTTCTTTTTCCTTAATCTATTTCTGATTGTCAAACTGATTTGTTAGCTCGTATATTATGATTTTAGCCTATGTCTCCCAGTGTTGGTCATTTCTTGAGATCATTTGATTAAGTAAAAGATAAATTGGGGGACTGATTTGGTTAAGTTAATAAAAGAACTAGTCACATTTAGATTGAATTAAACAGTGAACCTAAGATTAAAAGACTAAGTTGACTGACTTAACAAGTCAGTAAAACTAGAATTAGTACCTAACAGTAAAATCAACCTAAGCTTAGGTAACTAGTGAGTATGGTTGGAAACCAAGTCTGGGAACCTAATTATTAACCTAACTAATTTTCTTTAATCAAACTAAGATCCTAGAATGATCAAAATAGGCTAAAATCTAGTTTTATGGAATTAATAACTCAATTGAATAAGAGTCAATAAATAAGACTGATTACACCTAGTGAAATTGTTTAAACCAATAAGTTCAATTGACTACTGACTTTAATGGTAGTCAATTTGAGTTAAATTGATTTGAGCAACTAGGCAATAAGTCACACTCAACTAGTAGACTTAATATTCTAGTTGAGCTGAGTCCTAGATAATTAGTTTAAGATCAATTAACTGAATTTAAAAATAATTGTTTCACTTAGACTCACAGTTAAATAATTCTAACTTCTTCAATCTAGAAACTTAATTCAGGTAACTTCTTAAGTATTTAACTGAAAATAAAATCTGTTTAAGACAATTAGTTTGAGGTTAATGGACTAAAACAGATTCATTTAACCTAAGAGAATTTAGTTGACTAACCTCCATTGAGTTTAATTAAACTAATGATTAAATAACTTAAACATAGATAAGTAGTATGAAATCCAACTCTAGGCATTTAATCCACTAACCTTCATTCAATTGACTCAACCTTAGTTAAGAACAACTAGTTTTCACCCAAAAGAACCTTCTAGATTAGATAAATATTAGGAAATCAGATACTTAGGGATAGAAGGGTAATTTCAAGGGGCTGGAATGTTCTGGAAGGTACAGCTGTCCCAAAAGGATAGGGTTGACAGCTGTACCTGTACCCTTTTCAGCTCATTTAGGATAGGGAATATGCTGAGCATATCACATCCCAAATATCCCTATATATATACACACACTCTTTACCACTAGAGGAGGATTTTTTCAGACCCTTCTTTGGAACTTTTTGGACTGAAAAATACAAATTTTGACTAACTAAAAGACTTAAAAAAAAAAAGAAAGGAAAATGATTTGCAGGAGGAGGGGGAGAAAGAAAAAAAAAAAGAGAATTTTTTTACACCTGTGAGCTGCTGGGATAGAGGATCCTTCCCATTATTCAAAAACTAAAAGGATTTGGTTTTGTTTGCTGCCTTGGTCCAATCATTTTGGTATTCTTGCTGGACTGTTTTTTTTTTTTTGGAAGTCCTCTTCAAACATTCACACTCAAAGATTTCTGGGTCACTCCTTGCTGCGCTGTTTGGTTTTGTCTCTGGGTTTTCTGTTTGCTGCTGATCTCCCTTCCTATTTTGCTGTTTATTGTTCATACTTGACCTTTATTTGGTCAAGTTTCTTGCTGGATTTTCTTCATCTTTAAGGTATGTAGCAGTGAACTTTATACAAAATTATTGAATTTAGACTTTGTGTTAAATTTGTTGGTTCATGTTGTATTTTCTTCAAGAATATGTGAATCTTCTTATTCCCCTTTCTTAATATAGAAACTGAAGTAAGATAATCATTATCTAAATGTATGCATGCAACTCTTGGAATCTGCTTGGCAGTGCGCTGAACTGCTGTTAACAAGCCTAATGTTTGATAGCTAGGTGGTAATTTCATATGTGTTTAGTACATTAGAAAGATAAATGGCACTAGGGTAGATGAATCTGACCTTCCAATGGTCAAATTCACCCCATAATAGTGCATAAAACAGTAGTGTAGATGGCTGAAATTCACCCTTTAAAGGGTATACAACATGTGGTCAAAAGGGCTATAGAGTAGAGAATCTGAACCCTTATATGGTCTGATTCAGTCTCTAAAAAGCCAAGAATAGTCAAAAATGTTCAAATGAATGCTATTTGAAGTGCTGGTATGGTTGTTAGAAATGTCAAGTAAGTTTGTATCTCTGGGTTTGAATCAGACTCTCCTTCATAGTCAGATTCAATTTAAAAAAAG
>ML408392.1:63287-88338 GCA_005239525.1 Nicotiana knightiana | reverse complement strand
AAAAAATGATGAGCAGAAAAACCAAGAGTGAGGTAGAATAGAGAATTTACCCTATTTTGGAAAATCCTCGTGTTTATTCCGAAACGCTGCCAAAATTTCTAAAAACCAAATAAATAAAATATACAAAAACAAAATGAGTGGGTATACATTAATCAAGATTTTCCCAAAATACGCTTTGTTTGATTCTCACTGGGGTGAGATACGTAGGCAACCATCATCGGGTCCAACGCCATTTTTCAAAATCAAACAAATATGACCTTAAATAAAATCAGGTGGCGCCATTATAGCCTAATCGCCCAAGTGGGGCGCCGGAAGGCCGTTTGGCAAGAATAGCCACCTATGTTTTTAAAATTTCGACCCAATTCGCGAACACTGCTTCAAAAAGGCCGTATTCGCAAAGGTGGTCCATTGTCTTTAAACCTTTTGCCCAAAAAGACACTTTTTCGAAAAAAATTCTGTGGTCTTAATGGAAAAGAACGAATGTGCAGGATGAATACAGTTGAAAACATTCCCTTCAAAGCAGTCAAGGAAATCCCTCTGGGACTCCATATGTGGTGGAGCAACTTGAGGGAGGCTAGTAAAAAGTCCGTTGTAAAAGCTTTAGGGGGACTTACAGGCCTTTTAAAGATCAAACCGAGGTTGGACATCGTTGAAGCTCTCCTACCAAACTCTAACTCACTTTTCCAAGTAGAGAAAGAATATAATGGCGCTTGTTAATGTTTGCAACCACTAACAATAAATGAAGAATGAGAAGTAAATAAATATCTACCAACCATTATACATATATTCAATGTTAAACGCCCATTGACATTACACCCTTTTAGGGTTTAGTATTTAAAACTAGCCACACATGCTAAAATACAAAAACAAGAGAATATTAAATGTCATAAATGCTTACAAAAGTGCAAGATTCTTCACTTCAAAGCTTCCAAAAGATGGGACTATTCAAAGTTTGGATTGTAGCTCTTTTTCCAGACAAGATGCCCCCACAAAACCCCAATAAATCTATTTATAGTGGCTAAAACTCGGGGCCAATTTCGGACAAAAATGCCCTTCCAGGTCAAATATGCGATCGCATTTCTGTCGCATAACAGATATGCGGTCCGCATTCTATTCAAGCACACCGCATCTTCAAAACCCTAGGTTCAAGGAAGTCGTCGCATTCAAGTTATGCAGTCCGCATTGTTGATATGCGGCCGCATAGTGTCATCGCATTTATGATCTCAGCCACTTCTATAGGAGGTTTGCGATCCATTATGTGGCCCGCAAACCTGTTATGCGGTTGCATAATGGACCTCATTCATTCACTTGGATTTGGCCACACTGACTTTTGGACTCTGCGGTTCACCTAGGCGTTATGCGTCCGCATGTTGGATTTACGGTCCGCATTTTCAACTATGTGGTCGCATTTTGCCTTTTCTTGTATTTCTTTGGCTTTTTAATTCCATTTCCATGTTTTTGGGTTCTCAAGCTTCATGCACTGCAAAACATCAAAATTACATAAGTATAAAAGACAATTGCATTTAAGACGAGCTAAAATCTAAGAAATTGGTATTAAATGTGCCAAAATTCTCCGGCACATAAACACTCCCAACTTAAACTCGTACTTGTCCTCAAGTAACTAAAACAACTCTATCCTATTCTAGACTCCAACTAAACGACATGAAACAATAGTGACCGTGGACGGTGTTAATCGTCTGTATTACAAGCATGCAATTTTATTTATTTACCCTTCCTGAACGATCATTGCTATTTACAAAGAAACTGATCAACTTGTGAACTTTGAGCCTCGACCAATTTGACAAAACGTTACTCTCAGTTGAGTGCCTTTTCATTCGACTTCAAGAACTCAACTTCTGTTAGACCTCACAGTTCATACCTCCCTTCTTTGGTACACATTGCACCGGACTCAGCCACGAAATATCCGCAATGGGGTAGACAACCCCGACAACGGAGCCAAAATTTGATACGCTCAAATTACACCTTAAAATAGTGTAAGCAATCGATTGTCAAATATAATTACCCAACTAGGTTGTGATCGAATCCCACAGAGAACAATATGTAGGCGATTAGGAATGTAAGAGAATTATCACTTATCGCGCAATGCCAAACACTTTAGATTTTGGTTGTAAAATATTTATATCTAAATACAAAAATGTAAACTAACCTAGAAAGCAAGTAAAATTATCAATGGCTACAAGTATGAATGCATCGGGAATTACACTCAAGTAACGATCCAATGTATTTCACGATTTTACAAATATGAGTGAGTTTATATTAATTAGCCACAGATAATAATTCTTAATTAGCTTTTTCCAAAGACTAACAAGACTTCCTAATTGAATTATTCCTAACCCAATTAGGAGATTAAGCACACCCGGATATGGCTACAAGTTTTTCAATCCTATTCTTAGGTAGAATCTATAAAATGAGGATTAAAACCTCAAGTTCTTGTTAATTAATCTTTCTCAACCCAAATTATCTTTTCTAAAATTAATTCGGAGTTAATGGTCGAGTCCTAGGGTTAGCTAATCCCTTTGGAAACATTAAAGAACAAGAATAATTAAAGAAACAACAACTCACTTCATAAAAGAATAAAAAGCATTCAATACATAAGCACAACAAGGTATTTAATCCACACTTTAAACATGAATATTTTCATAAGCAAGAATTAGTGTCGGAAATAAATACTACACACTTAAATATTCAATACAAAGCAAGGAAATGAAGAAATAAACATAAATGGGTAAGAAATCCTTAACCACAAGCTTAAAATCTTCAAAACCCAAGTGTGTGTGCAAACCCTAGCTTCCAAAAATGTTCTCTCTAGTTTTCAAGACTCAAAATATGCTAAAACAATGCCAAAGATATTGAAAATATCTGTTAGGTCGAGTATATGTGGGTTTGGGATTGGGAAAATGTGATTTTACAAAGCTGTCCAGGTTTGATGCGCATTGACCGCACCTGCAGACAAATCCTCGCAGGTGCGGCTCCGCAGATGCGGATTCCACATCGCAGGTGCGATTCCAAGTGATGTTAATCTTTTTTGCAGATGTGGACCAAATTACCGCACATGTCCGCAGGTGCGGATACCACATCGCAGGTGCGGACTCAGTACAGTTGAGCCAGTTTCGTAGGTGCATAACACTACTTCGCAGGTGCGATGTCGCACCAGCGACCAAAAGTCCGCAGGTGCGGAATCACTGAAGGCTTTTGTGATTTTTCCACCAAGTTGTGCTCAATTCCACTTCAATTCAATGCCAATCACTTCATGGCATCATTTCCCTGAAAGTCGAACAATATACACCATAAACGACCTCATGTTATCATTAAAGGATGCAAAATCTAGCGAAAAAGAGCTAAAATGAGTGGTAAAATCACCACTCATCAACAACACCAACTTAAAGCTTTTGCTTGTCCTCAAGCAAATCAAAACCAACAACTCAATGAGGTTCTACCATTTAAAGCACAAGTCCTATTGCTATCATTTACAAATCACATTCTCCAACTAAGCATTGTACTTATGGATTTGGTTGGTACTAATAATTAGGCTCAAGTATGCATCTTACCCGAATAACTCCCTCATTAAAAAAAATAACGTCAAGAAGTGCAAGGGGGTTTCAAGATAATCAAGTGACAAGAATAAGCCTCAAGGAGTGACTCAAAAGCACTGTTCTACTACATATGCTCAACTTATTCATTTCCGGATATATCAATTTCATCAATCCATCCTATTTCATGTGCCCTCACAAGAAAGAAAGTCGCAAAATCACCATATTTACAAGAACAACACAAGGGACAAATTCACAAAGACACTCACTCTCACAAATAATTTCAAGTGTTACAACATATCATGCCATAGGCTTGCCCTTATTTTAATTCGTCGCCTATTCAAGAACATTCTGTTGGAGATCCCATAAGGACTTTTTAAGCTTGTAATGTAGTCTTAGGGAAGGGTTGGATAAATATTTGGGTACAAGTGACTACACCCTCCTTGAACACTACTCACATTTTTCTTTCTTGTTGTCCTTTGTTTCTTTTCAAACCACACAGCCCTCATTGGCTACTAGTTACCAACATCGAACCACCTTAAATACCTCTCTAATTTTCTTAAAGGCTCCATATTTTGATATATATACAAATATTTCTTTTTCTTTTCTTTTTCCTTTTTATTTTCTTTTCTTTTGGAGCTTGAATAATTTCATGTGAACACTTTGAGGTATAGGTTCTTACACTCAATATACAACCTTACCAATTTCCATTTTGACATCACACCCCCAACTTAGGCTTTTAGCCTCATTCTCAATGTTCAAGGAGGGGCGGGTTCAAAAGAGGGGAATTATTTATAAAATAGGAAAGGTTTGTATTGAGGTGACCAAAGAAAAGGTTAAAGGCTCAAATGGGGTAACTAGTGATAATGTCTATACAATGGGTAGCTTGAAAGGCTAATTGGGTTTTCAAATAACACAAAGACTGCATAAGGTCATTTCTCCAACTAAATGTACTTATCATTAGCATTGAAAGACCAACCGGGCAAGTTCTAGATGACATAAGTAAACACGAGAATTATTTACACAAAACTAACACACATGGCACATGAACTGTTTGGCTCAACATAGTTTTACATTTGGCAACTCGGAGATAATTCTAAGTAAGCATAGAGTCACAGAGCAACCCTCAAGTTCACCCAGATGATCAACAATATTTGTTTTTTTATAACAACGGAAGGGTATAGGTTATTTACAGCCATACATGCTTGAAACTAGACACTCACACCAAACCGGTCAAAATGTTTCATCCTACTGCCATGGTTCTACTATTACACCCTTGGAAAAGAACCCGGTGAATAAAAACCAAGAGGAATTCATTGCTAATTACTAAATATGTACATGCATACAACTATCTAACTGTTTTTGAGTTTTTTTTATATACCAAAATAACACAAATATATACAAGAGTTGAAGAGAAAGTTTCTTCTATATACCAAGATCACTAAAATATGTACAAGATTACAAAAATATATACAAGGCTATCCCACCCCCAACTTAAAAGCATGCATTGTCCCCAATGCATAAGAATTGGAAAACAGAGTATTAGGGGCTCCCTGGGGTGCACTAAGTGCTATGGGAGTCTGTAGCCTGCTGAATGGTGGTGGGGTTACCCTCTGATACTGGGGGTGGGACTGATGAGATTGCAACATGAGGAGTGACCTCCACGGGTGGAGGAGGGACCTCCTCCTGCCCTGATGATGGGCCTGGGGCCTGAGAGCTGCTAGCCTCGCCTGCTGATGGAGGAATGGTCGATGATGTGGCTCCGGTGAACATGTCTACTAGTGAGTGCTCAGTCGCCGTCTGAATAGCTGCTGCTTCTTCCTTTTCTGCAACTGTAGGGACGACAACCTGCTTGCCTTTCTCCCGAGGACCCTCATTCTCCTCGGACCATGACTCCTCATCGGTCTCCTCCTCATCTGTCTGTCGTGCCCCCTCTTTCCTCGCGGAGATCGGGTTTATGACATTGGTTGGGACAACTCGTTCCTTTTGGGAAAGAGGTTTGCATATTTTGAAGAGTCGCCACCTAACGATTTTAACGGTGCGTTAGGGCACCTAAGGGGTTCAATTACAACTACATTACTAACTAGAGATTGGGTAAGGTCTTGAAATTATCCTAAGGGGAAGGTGTTAGGCACCCCTCAGGATCCACAAATGTAGTTCCCGGCCAAATGGTTTCGTGAATTTGTACAATTAGCAAATAACAAGTAAAGGCTCAAATAAGAGGGGATTTAAGTTTTAAGCACGCAAAATTTTAAAAAAAAGTAAAAAGGATTACGAGCTAAGCATATAAAAGGTGTCCTGGGTTTATAATAATATGGATCACATCAATGCAATACCCGGTAATCACTCCTCGAAGAGGGTCTACACGTGGCATTAGCACACCGGTCATCATATCCATCTTCTACCCTTCCCAGCCCGTAAGGTTATTAAAAATGAGTGTTGGTCTCGACCTCTATTTCATGTTGTTACCCATCCCTTCCTATCAGTCCCAGAGGAAATTAGGACTCCTATCCTAAAGGGACCCTTCCACTTGGCACCTTCGGATCACTAAGGCCGACTTTCGTCCCTGCTCGACGGATGGGTCTTGCACCCTCAGGTTTTAAAGGTAAAATTTAGGGCGACAGATAACAAAAGGAGTAGGACTGCAGATAAAGGAAAGTATAGAAAGCAGATAAAGGCTCAAGTATTCCTCCACACACAATACACATAAACAACATGTCTTATACACAACTAAGGTCCATATTAATTCAGAATCCTAAAGCATGGTATCTAGGTGATAACACAAAGACAGATTTATTGCATAACTCAGAGAGGAAGTCTTAATCAGGCTTGCCTACTGATTTTAAGCATGCTGACAGTTAAACATGATCACAAAGATAGTTCTGATTTTTATTTTTTAAGTTAATTACCTAAGGCTTGCCTAGGTGTAAGATAACATGCAACAATTATTCAGATTCTAGATTGTTTATAGCTAATAACATGCAATTCTAGGTGTTGAAGATGTGCAAGGACTAATTACCAATTGCTTAGAACAGGGGACTGTTCTGTATTTAGACTAAGTGCAGTTAATTATATACGATCCTATAGCATGATATCTAATGTAGCATGATGCATAACAACTTAAACAGGATTTCTAAATGCACATAGAATCATAGCATTATGCACAATTTTAGGAATAGCATAGATGACAGATTTTTAATGGTTGTTTACCTAAAACAGGATCTCTACGTGTATAGCATGATGAGGCATGATCGCAGTTATTTTATCCTAAGACAGTACTTCTAGTGATGTTTCAGAACATGGGTAGAATCACGTAATAGCAACTCATTTTATTGTTTATTTATCCTATAGGCAGGATTTCTAAGCGTAGATGAGATGTAAATCCTAAGTAGCATGATATCTAATGCATATTATGTTGTACCTAAACATGGCTGCTATTGCGCATAGAGAAAATAAACCTAGAAACATGGTCACTACCCTTCATTATACTACAACATGCATATCACCCATCCATTTTCACTATCCGACCCTAGAGTTGTTTACAATTAATTATTACAGACCATTGAATATGAATTACACAACTGAAATAGAAGAAAAATAAGTAGTTAACTATAGGGAGCCTACAGAATAGGCTCAAGTCTCCAAGTCCTCAATGCCAGGTATTATTTCACAACCTTCTCATAATTCGGGTGTGTCAGAGTTCCCTAAGGACCTCAAGGGCTCCAGGGCAGTGCTCACACCCAGATTTCATACCCAAAATAGAGTAAGTGTAGTGTGGAATGGCCAACCTCTGTGTGTCAAAGTTTAGAGGGAGCTCAAGGGTTCCCAAGGCAATGCTCACACAGAAGGGGCAGAACCTAGACTTCTAAGAGTATACGTGAGAGTGCTTTTTATTTTTAAAAGGTTTAAGTAAGAAAACAGTTTTGAGAAAGGGTAAGTAAGAAAAACAGTTTTGAAGAGGGTAAGTAAGAAAAACAGTTTTGAAGAGGGAAACTTGATTGGAGTAGAAGTTCAACATCACACAAAGGACCTGGGATAGTCCAACAATCACAAGCATGGGTAATGGGATTTGAGGGACAAATACAGAGCATGTGAAGGCAAACATGTAGCAGGCAGAAACACATATAGGCATGCAATCAGAAGCTCTTAAGGGTTCAGAGGATCAGGGGTACTGTAAAGTACTAGGTTAGATTAACACCAAAACAACTAAGACCATGATTAAACTAATGTACCATTCATAGGCATGGAGATTCACATAAGAAGCAGGCGCTAAGTATAGAGAAACATGCTGGTCATTGACAAATAAAGCATAAACTTAATAGGCAGAAGGGAGTTCAGGATCCTAGTTACATGTTGAATAACAAAATAATAAGTAAAAGCAAATTAGAAACACAGTGAATTGCAACAGTAATAGAAACATGTTGGTTTGAGAACTGAAATCTGAACTAGAACATACCAGTGAAGCGAAGAAAGCAGTAACACAAACAAGAAGTAGGAGATGCACAATAGTTAGACTTGGCTTGCAGCCGGCTAACTTAGAATAGTAGTAACTAGCACAGAAGAGAGAGAGAGAGCAGAGAGTTTTTTAATTGTGTGAGAGAGAGAGTTGAACAGATTAGTTCGTGCGTTTCAAAAACTAAGAGGCCGGGGTATATATAGCTTATAAAATAGTAGTAATTAAGGTGTAGATCAAAGTCAGGAAGCAATTAAAGGAATCAGAATCAATCAGTTTAAGTACTTCCTCTAATTAAGGGGTTAACTTTCAAACGGTAAGAACAGGTAACGAATAAGGAAGCAAATCAACATATGATTGGAACATAACAAATAAGGAAATAGTTTAAAATAGTGTAAGTATAGAGCTGGTAATTAGGCTAGGTTCATAGAGTCCTATTTAAGGAAACAAATGGTGAGAATCAGTTGACAACATAATTAACCAAAAATAAGGTAAGAGAATATTTTAAAGATTGAAATCAGTCGAGAATAGAGGATACCAATCACAGGGAATCAGGGATTCCGCTAGAAGGCAATATTAACCAAAGGAATGTATTACAACTGAACGGACCAAACATAGCATAAGCAAGAATAGGCAAAGTAGGGTAAGAGAATCACATAACTCAGGGATTTAAATTAGAACATAGTAAAATGATTAAAGGAAATAACGGAGTAAACATGAAACGAGTAGAGGACACAAAGATCAGAAACCCTAATGAACAAAATATGGTAAAGTCACAGAAAAGCTCAGAACATTCGTGGGAAACATGTACACATACAGATTAAACGAACAAAATCATCAAAACAGACTTAGAATCCTACGGTTAAGGCAAAGTCACTTAGGGTTTCCAACATAGTAAGTCAGATGAAGGAAAAACAAAAATAAATCGTGAAAACATAGTAGAAATTATAGAATAATACTTAAAATCAGAAAGAAAATCATTCTTTTTTTCAGAAAGGTGTTAAGAAACCCCATCTTGAAGATTAAGAGTCATTTTTAAAGATAACTCGGAATCTTTAAGGAAAACTAGCAAAAATAACTCAGAATACATCCAGATCTATCATAGATCTAAGAAATCGAGAGCCAACAGTTAGGGTTTTAGTGAGATAACCCAAAAAGAGAGAAAATCGGCTCAGAAACCATAGGTTTTGGCCAGAGATGGGAAGATCTTACTCGGACAGGCCAAGGATGGCCTGAGAAGGCATGAACAGTCATGGGGTGAGGTGAACCGCTTCAGGATCTCCTAAGAACCTCCAGATAGTGATACCCGATGTAGGAGGGAGCCATGAAGCGAAGAGGAGTGAGGACCCATGATTTTCGGCAAGAGAGATAGCCGGAGAAGACGAGCCATCTTCATCGGAGAAGAAGAGACTAGAAGTCTCTAAAAGAGACTAGAGAGAGAGAGAGAGAGAGTTAGAGAGATGAGGGACCGGTGAGAATGAGAGGGGTTGGGGGGATTAGTTTAGGTTAATTAAGGTAACAAAAATCTGGGCCGTTGATCGAATTTGATCAACGGCTCAGATTGATCCAGGGTTGGGCCGAGTAGAATTTTAGGTCTGGGCTGGGGTGTTTTAATCATGTGGGTTTGGGTTTAATTGGGGCTAGAATTTAAATAAAATGTGGCTAGCTGTTAAATACTCAATTAAAATATTAAATGCTTAATTATAATTAGTTATAATAACTAATAATCAGAAGAATGAAAATGGTGATTAAGAAATAAAACAAACATGGTTAATAAGTATTTAAAAATATAAATGAACAATTATTGGATAGAAATAGCATAAAATATATGGTTAGGCTATAATTGCAAAATTATTGTAATTATAGCCAAAAGGTGCCAATTTGACCAATTGTGAAATAATTTGATCTTAACAAGGCCAAAAATAATGTATTAAGTCAAGAGATGTCTTTGAAATCATTTGTAATGCAATTTATAATTAATTATTGGAAATAAAATGTTGGATAAATTAAAAATAAGTTAGTAAAAAAATAGAAAAATACCAATTGCTATGAAAGCATGATTTTGAAGGTATATATGCAACTTAAAAAATATTTTGAGGAAAAAATTGGGTATCAACACTGTCTCCCCAGCCTCGGACTCAGTAGAGTGTCCGGAATCGTCCCCAGAAGGGATGTCAATGTGTGCATGGGGAGCTGGAGTCACGGAAGCCTCGACAGTCTGTGGCTCAGGAGCTGTCATCAATGTGGAAAAGTCAAGGTCTAACCCAGCCACAGACGTGCCCGCTCCCTGCTCTCTTTCTTTGGGCATGAAGGAGGATAGATCGAACTCCAGATTTTGCATTTTGTGGAGCTCGGTCTTCAGTGTGTCAACCTCATCACGGAGCTTGGGTAGGCCTCCAACCTCACCCCGCTCTACCCTCTCAAGCCGTACCTCAATCTGCTTGAGGCGATCCTCATAAGA
Source organism: Nicotiana knightiana (assembly GCA_005239525.1). Classification (NCBI taxonomy): domain Eukaryota; kingdom Viridiplantae; phylum Streptophyta; class Magnoliopsida; order Solanales; family Solanaceae; genus Nicotiana; species Nicotiana knightiana. Next base: position 77,873 of record ML408392.1, on the reverse strand, counting down.
TGCATGCTCCTGCTGGAGTGTTGTCACTGAAGACTGGATATGAGTAAGAGCCTACCTCATCAAAGTGGGGAGGTCCTTCAAAAGCCTGTCTACCTTCGCATTTGGCATGCTGAGCTAAGAGACCTAGCCTCAAAAGATCTGGCAGTGCAGCAGAAGGCTGAGCAATAGTGGCGTGAGAGGTGCGCTGTGGAGTGCCAGTGGATGCCACTGTGGCCGGAGGATAAATAGGTGGTTGGGAGTCTGAAATGTTTGTAGTAGCAGGAATCTGGATCTGAACCTCTGGAAGAGCAGCAGCTACCTGTGGCACCGCGTCACTGATGCGCGTGATATCAATATCCTTCAGCGCTTTCCCAATCTTGTCATGGTGTGTCAGTGAATGGACTTCCACAGCCTTACAGAGGGCTGTGATCAAGCATGGGAAGGGAAGTAACGTGGTTGTCTGCTTGGAACGGACCCCTAACTCTTGGAAGATGATGTCACCCACATCAATCTTGACCCCAGTCATAATGCATGAAATGAGAAGAGCTTTCTCAATGCTTATGCAGTCTCATTCCGAGATGGTATCAAGCAATAGGTGACAAAGCTGAGCCAGAATCTACCATCTCGTGTAATATCTTCCTTGAATATTTTATGCAGAGGGTCAATCCAAGCAGGGGTCCCCTTTGCGATCACTGAGGACATCCAGGCACGCTCACCATCTTTGTTGGCCCATTTGGCCTCATACCCAGTTGTGCCCGGACTCCAGCTTTTAAAGTACAAGTCATTTATTGTGCCCTTGTCACAAAGCAACGACTTCCCCCGAACAATGACCGATTCATAGAAGACTTTGTTGCGCTTGTGATGAGTTGTTCTGAAGGACCCGTAGGATGCATAGAACTCTCTCACCATTGTTTCATTGAAATCATCAGGCACCTCAGTGAAGCAATCCCAGTTTCTATCTTTGATATTCTCCAGTATGTGAGGGTAATCCTCTTGTAGTCCATTCAGGCTCAACTGTTTCTCTTCAAGGATTTTTTGTTTCGTGAGCCCTTCTTTATACAGACTCCTGGAGCCTGTGACCTCAAAATGGAGCTGGAAATCATCTCCCCTCTTTCTTCTTGCATCAGCCTGTAGGTCGACTTAGGTCAAGGTCTCCTCCTCATCAGACTAGGAAGGATGTTGAGCAATAGGTCGGGATGGTTCTTGTCGTGAACGTTTGGCTTGTTGTGCTAGATGGCTGGATGAGGTCCTCTTTTTACCAGCAATAGATTTATTCGGAGCCATATCAGTAAAGAAACAAAGTGTGAGCGACATAGCATACATCAAAGAAAAATATGTCGAAGAAGGTCAAATATGCGACAGGTTATGCGGTCGCATAACCACTATGCGGACCACAAACCTGTCGCAAAACATCAGTTTGCAAGAAAGGAAACAATTATGTGATGAGTTATGCGATCACATATCCATTATGCGGTTTGCATAACCACCGCAAAACTGATAACTAGAAAAGATCATCACACTATGTGATCGCAAAACCAACCGCATAGTTGGATATGCGATCGCAGAACTACCGCAATCAACATGCCATGGCTGGGTAGTGACTGTCTGGGTATGCGGTGGCTTTGCAGTCCGCATATCGCTTATGTAATCGCAAAGCCATCGCATTTGGTCATCTTCCTTAGATCACCAAGGGTTTAGTATACGGCACGGATGCGGACCGCAAATCGACTCTGCGGGCTATAAAGAGTCATCGTCCCCATGTTTTGCTTCTAACCCTAACAATGGTGGTTCCTAAATTCACTACCCAGCAAGCTTAACTTAGTACTTATGCAAGAACCCCAATGACGAGCAGATAACCCCAAAGAACAGCACAAAATCAAAGAGAAAACAAAGGATTAAAAATCACATGAACAACAAACACAAAATTAAAACTAAAAATAACAGAGATGAGGTAAGGAAGGAGGATATACCAGAGGTAGATGAATGAGACACAATCAAGGAGATGGATTCAAGAATGTGATCTTTGTTGACTTTGTCTAATTGCAAACTAGTCGTAGTCCTCTCTTCTTTTCTTTTTGTTTTTGTTTTGTTTAAGTGTGAATTGTGTGCAAATGGCAGTGGTTATGCGAAGTGGATAGGATGACTTACCAGGTGAGAATGCGGTGCATAAGTGACTGCATATCACATTATGCACCCGCGTTAAGTGTTATGCGGTAATGTTAGCTCAGGTCGCTCACACCCATTATGCGGTGCACCTTTGCGATGCAGAAATGATATGCGGTCCACAAACTGCACATCTTTGCTACATTTTGGCAACCAATTTTGCCCCAACAAACTATCCAGGTTTGCGATGACTATGCGGTCTGCATAGTCAATATGCGACTGCATACGTGTAGCAAACCTCCCTTAGTGATTTTTCTTCCATTTCATGCGTAATTTCACCCTGTTTTATGATCTTTTGGATCACCTGCACTCTAACACACACTTTAAATTTCTCAATTTAATCTATCTAACCAAAATTAAAAATTAAAGGACAAAAAAGGGTGTTACCACACATGGGTTGCCTCCCATGAAACGCTTGATTTAACGTCGCGGCACGATGAAGTTGGCCCCTTTCGGGCTTACACATTGGTCGGGCATGGACCATATTTGAGAGCCAACTGTTCCACCAAGTGTTTTTCTCCATCTGTGCCCAAGTAGTGCTTGACCCGCTGGCCATTTACTTTGAAGGTTCGGAGCCCATCCTCAGATTCTAATTCCGCAGCTCCAAAAGGGGATACATCTACCACCTGGAACGGGCCGGACCACTTTGATTTTAGCTTGCCCGAGAAGAGCAAAACCAAGTCACTCGACTTGAACTCCCTTTTCAAGATCTTTTTGTCGTGGACGAACTTCATCCTTTCTTTGTACACAGCTGCACTTTCATATGCATGGAAGCAGAATTCCTCCATTTCATTGAGTTGTGTTAACCTCAAATTTACAGCTTCAGCCCAGTCCAAGTTCAACCTTTTTAAAGCCCACATGGCTTTGTGCTCTAGTTCTACGGGTAGATGACAAGCCTTACCGAAGACTAACCAGTAAGGTGAAGTACCGATAGGGTTTTTGTACGCCGTGCGGTATGCCCACAATACTTCATCTAGCTTCCTTGACCAGTCGGTCCTGTTGGCATTAACAGTCTTTGCTAGAATATTCTTTATCTCCCGCTTGGAAACTTCAACTTGGCCACTTGATTGGGTATGATAAGGAGTGTCCACCTTATGCTTGAAGCCATATTTCTCTAGTAGCCCCGTGAAAGCCTTGTTACAGAAGTGAGCCCCACCATCACTATGAATGGCTCTAGGAGTTCCAAACCATGTGAATATATTTTTCTTTAAGACTGCGGTTACACTCCTTGCCTCATTGTTTGGTAGGGCAATTGCTTCAACCCACTTTGACACATAGTCCACATCCACCAAGATGTATTTCATACCACATGAGCTTACAAAGGGGAACATAAAGTCTATTCCCCACACATCAAAGATCTCGACCTCCATCACAAAGTGCATTGACATTTCATGCCTCATAGAGATTGACCCCTGCCTTTGACATTGGTCACAAGACTAGACCATTTGATTGGAATCATGATTAATCGACGACCAATAATAGCCACATTCAAGTACCTTTGCCGCCGTTCGATTACCCCCATGATGACCCCCAACCGGTGAGTCATGGCATGCCTTTAGAATTGGCATCATATCTTCTTCTATAACAGACCTCCTAATGATGTTATCAGCACAAATGTGGAACAAGAGTGGTTCTTCCAATAATATTGCCGACACTCTCTCAAAAATTTCTTCTTTTGGTAAGCTTCTAGTCCATCCGGAATGAGGTCACTAACCAAGTAGTTAGCAATATCGGCGTACCAAGGAGTAGATGAAGAAGACAATGCCAAAATATGCTCATCAGGGATAGCATCATTGATGTTAAGATTTTCCTTTGGTCGCCCGGTTCTTCAAGCCTAGAGATATGATCCGCCACTTGGTTTTCTGTGCCCTTTCGATCCTTGACCTCAAAGTCAAATTCTTGCAATAAGAGGACCCACCGGATTAAACTGGGTTTGGCATCTTTCTTTGCCATGAGATAGCGAAGAGCGGCATGATCGGTGTAGACCACCACCCTAGACCCCAACAAATAAGCTCGGAACTTTTCAAAATAATATGCAATGGCAAGAAACTCTTTCTCTGTCATAGTATAGTTCACGTGTGCACCATTGAGTTCTTTCTTGCATAATAAATGAGATGAAGAACCTAGTTATGTTGTTGACCCAGAACTGCTCCAATAACTACACCACTGGCGTCATACATGAGCTCGAATGGAAAAGACCAATCCGGTGTGGCAATAATGGGTGACGTGGTGAGCTTCTCTTTTAGCTCCTCAAATGCCTTAAGGCACTTTTCATCAAACACAAACTTGGCGTCTTTTTCAAGGAGATTGCACATAGGATCTGTAATTTTGGAGAAGTCCTTGATAAAATGCCGATAAAATCCGGCATGCCCTAAAAAGATTCGATCGCCTTTTACCGATGTTGATGGAGGAAGTTTGGAGATGATTTCAACTTTTGCTCGATCAACCTCTATGACATGTTTTGAAATTTTGTGCCCCAAGATAATGCCTTCATCCACCATGAAGTGGAATTTCTCCCAGTTAAGTACAAGGTTGGTCTCCTCACATCGCTTGAGAACTTGTCTAAGATTATCAAGACAATGCTCAAAAGCATCACCTACCACCGAAAAGTCATCCATGAAAACCTCTAGGAAATCCTCCACCATGTCTGAGAAGATGGACATCATGCATCTTTGAAAGGTAGTCGGAGCGTTGCATAAAAAAAACGGCATCCGGCTAAAGGCAAAGGTTCCATATGGGCAAGTGAATGTTGTCTTTTCTTGGTCATCCAATGCTATATTAGTTTGTTTATAGCCGGAATACCCATCGAGGAAGCAATAGAATGGTCTTCCCGCTAGCCGATCAAGAATTTGATCAATAAAAGGCATAGGGAAATGATGTTTGCATGTGGCACTGTTGAGCTTTCGATAGTCCATGCATACTCTCCACCCGGTGACCGTCCGTGTAGGGATAAGCTCATTATTTTCATTGTGAATTACTGTCATGCCTCCCTTCTTTGGTACACATTGCACCGGGCTCACCCACGAACTATCCGCAATGGGGTAGACAACCCTGGCATCCAACCACTTGATTATCTCTTTCTTGACCACCTCTTGCATCGATCGATTCAATCTCCTTTGGTGTTCAACACCCAGCTTGCTTCCGTCCTCCAACTGGATTTTATGCTCACAAATTCTGGCAGGAATCCCTTGGATGTCCGCTATTGTCCATCCAATTGCTTGTCGGTGTTTCCGCAAGACATTCAACAATTTTCCTACCTGCACATCATCCAACAAAGAGGAAACGATTACGGGTAAAGCATCATTAGATCCAATAAATTTGTACCTCAAATGTGATGGAAATGGCTTGAGCTCAAGTTGTGGTGGCTCAATGATGGAAGGCTTTACGGGAGGAGTGGATCTATTCTCTAAGTCAAGAGAGAGCTTCTTCGGTGCATAAGATTAGGACCCACGTCCTTCCAATGAATTCACGGCTTATACATACCCATCCATGTCTTCTCCAGCAAAATTTACCAAGATTGCCGCCAAGTCCTCACGAAGGCACTCTTCCTCCATCTTCATGTCACTAGCATCCTCGACCTCATCAACAACATCTATTACCGAGATCCCTTCATATGTATTTGGAAACTTCAAACCCTTACTAGCTTGGAAAGTGACTTCCTCATCATTCACTCGGAATTTGATTTCACTTTGTTCCGAGTCCATCAAAGCTCTTCTCGTGGCAAGGAATGGTCTTCCAAATATTATAGGAATTTCCTTGTCAACCGCACAATCGAGGATAACAAAGTCTTCCGGGAAAAGGAACTTCCCCACTTTTACTAAGACATCATCAACAATACCCACGGGTCTCTTGATTGAACAATTGGCCATTTGCAATCTCATACTTGTAGGTCTTGGCAACCCCAATCCCGCTTGCATGTAAATAGCAAGAGTCATCAAATTTATGCTAGCACCATTATCACAAAGTGCCCTTGCAAAATCTCTCAACCCGATAGTACATGGAATGGTGAATGCTCCCGGGTCTTCCTTCTTCTTAACGGTTGTTGTGACAATAATAGCACTAACCCGGTGAGTCATGTTCACCACTTCATTCTTGGTAGATCTCTTCTTGGTCATCAAGTCTTTTAAGTATTTGGAAAATCCTAGAATCTCTTGGAAAGCCTCAAAGAAAGGGATGTTTACCGACAATTGCTTCAAAATATCATAGAACTTCTCGAACTTGCCATCATCTACCCTTCTTGCAAGACTTTGAGGAAATGGAGGAGTAGGTCGAGGAATCGGTGGAGGAGCTTTTGGGGTCTCCTTCACCTTTTCCTTAACCTCCTCATGCTTTGCTTTTCGGATTTTTACCTCTTGGGAGGGCTTCTCACTTTCAACAACAACCGACACTTCAACTTGTGCCTCAACTTCTTGCTCAAGATCATCTACCTCAACTACTTGTTCACTCTCATCTTGAAGGACCTTCCCTCTTCTAGTCATAATAGCCATGAAATGAGAAGATGAACCGCTCACATTCCCCTTTGGATTGACAAGTTTATCACTTGGAAGAGTACCTTTTAGCTTGGGATTTTGTTCTCTTGACAAGTCTCGCATTTGCATCTCAAGCTTTTGTATCGAGGCGGTATGTGACCCCACGATTTCGGACATGTTCTTCATTGTAGCATCACCTCTCCCTTGATTTTGCAAGATTATTTTAATCACCCCTTCTAACTTGGTCATTTGAAGGACCCTCTTTGTAATATTGCCCCTTCGGTGGAACATAGGGGTTGGAGCTCCGCGTAACGACCCGGCCGGTTGTTCCGTGATATTTACCCCGTTTCCCCCATTTCTGATTTATCATATATTGATTAACTTGTTTATGTTGTGTTGGATCAGTTGGTTTGGGTCCGGCGTGGTCATGGTGAGAATTGAGGCATTTAGCTCTCAAAGTAGCCTAATAGTTGAGAAAGTCAACTGAGAGTTGACTTATTGGTGAACGACCTCGGAATGCGGATTTTATGGCTTGGGTAGCTTCGTTAGGTGATTTGGGGCTTAGGAGTGTGTTCATAATGAAGTTTGGATGTCCAGAGTAGAATTAGGCTTGAATTGGCGAAAGTTAGTTTTTGGCGATCTCCGGTCGGCGGTGGAAAATAGGCTATCGGGGTCGGAATGGGATTCCGGAAGTTAGAACAGGTCCGTAATGTAATTTTGGATATGTGTGAAAAATTTCAGGTCAATCGGAGGTGTTTTGTTTGTTTCGGCATCGTTGGGGAAATTTGGAAGTTTTAAAGTTCATAGGCTTGAATTTGATGTAATTTTGGTGTTCTCATTTTGTTTTGGTGTTTCGAGGGCTCGACTAAGTTTGAATAATGCTATGGGGTGTGTTGGTATGTTTAGTTGGGGCCCCGAGGGGCTCGTGATTGATTTCGGATGGTTGGCGGAGTTTGGAACTTGGAAAAATGCAGCAAATGGCTACTGGTGTAAGTTTTTGGTGTTGGCCGCACTTGCGGATGGGTAGACCCAGGTGCGACGTCGCAGGTACGAAAGGCCATGCACAGGTGCGAAGGGAGTCTAGGCAGGAGTAGTCCGCAGGCGCAAAGAGTTAGCCGCACCTGCGAAGCCGCAGGTGTGAGAATTGGTCCGTTAGTGAGATTTTGCAGGTGCGCACCTGGGACTGCAGATGCGATTAAAGGTCCGCAGGTGCGGAATTTCTGGGAAGAACAGTATAAAAGATGCCTTCGAGAAATTTTAGTTATCTCACCATTTTTGGATGCGGTTGGAGCTCATTTGTAGGCAATTTGAAGAGAGAATTCGTGGGTCTTCAGTGGAGGTAAGTTCCCGGGTTATTAAAGTCATTTCTATGCTATTTTGTTCGAATTAGGCTTATAAATTGAAGGATTAAAGTAGGAAGAAGATTGGGAAAAATGGGTGGAGGATTGGAAAATTCTTTTGGCAACTTGGGTAGGCAATTGTGGTCCGATTGTTGTGTTTTTGGTATGTGTAGAATCGTGGGAGGACGAGGTTTCTAATGACGTAATTTTTATCGAGTTCTGAGACGTGGGCCCGGGGCTCGGGTTTGGCCAAATTTTGAGATTTTTGTATAAATTGATAGTTTTCGATTAGGTTGTGTTCCTTTAATATATATTGATGATATTAAACTAGTTTTGGTTAGATTCGGAGCAATCGGGAGCCAATTTGAGGGGCAAGAGCATAGAGGACTAGTATTGTGGCCCGGTAGAGGTAAGTAATGGTTATAAATCTTGTCCTGAGGGTATGAAACCCCGGACTTCATATTTCTCACTGATTTTAGAATAGCGCACATATCGGATAACGAGAATGTGGCGCGCACTGATTTTTGGATTGGAATTGGTCCTCTCCGCGGCAAATATTTAGTTGAGTATTTTACTCAAAACCTTATGATAAATTGTGTTCTAAAGATTATTACAATATTTGGGCTATAAGCCATGTTTGGGGCCTCGTGTCGACCGGTTTAGACCCCTTGGGGGATTTTTACTGCTATTTTCCTCACTGTTTAATGATGATTTCACTCAGTCACATTGTGCTTACTGTTTTCGAAACTCAGCCTGATTTACACTACTTTGAGATATTAAAATGATGTTTTGGGTCGAGTACCCCGTTTTACTTATTCGCCCGAGGGGCTTTTGAGAGGTTTTGACTGAGTGAGGCCGAGGGCCTGATTGTGAGGATATGATACGCCACGAGGTGGCTTGATATTAGCGCTTGGGCTGAAGGAGCCCCTCCGGAGTCTGTACACACCCCCAGTGAGCGTAGATACCTACTGAGTGCTGAGTGTTGAGTGCTGAGTGCCGAGTGATGAGTGAGTGGGAGGCATGAGTGATCGTGAGGTTGCCCGAGGGGCTGATACTGAGTGGCTGTGAGGTGCTGAGTGATGTTCTGCCCGAGGGGCGATTTATCATTCATGTTTTTTCCCGAGGGGCTACTTATGATTTATTTCATTCTCATACAAAATATTTCGGTTTGAAATTGTTGAAAATGTACATTTTTCAAAGGATTTTTCTAAAGTTGGTTTAAGGCATGATGATTACATATATCTATGTGTATACTGTTGGAAAGAAAGACTGTGCATATTGTGAATTGATGATATTGATTTTTATGTGTTTTCTTTCCGCTTAGACTTGATTTATTTTCATTACTACTGAGTTGGCGTACTCACATTACTCCCTGCACCCCTGTGCGCAGATTCAGGTGCAGATACCGAGCATTAGCTATCTATTCCGTGTGGCGCCGGAGTGCGGGATATAGAGGTAGTTGTTTAGCGTCTACAGCATCTATGTTTTCCCTTCTTGTTGTATCTAGATATTTATTCGGAGGTTTTGTATTATGAGAGTATACCTTTTGGGGCTTATCTCTCTTAGATGCTCATGACATGTTGGCTCTAGGTTTTGGAGTTTGTTGCACTGTTTATTGGCCTAATGTATTTAGTAAACTCTTTATATTTTATGAAATGCTTGAATTTGGTGGGATTTTGAAAGAAACTGTAAATATGTGATTGTTGGCTAGCCTAGTTCCACAATGGGCGCCTAGGTTACATAGGACTCAACGGTCATGAGCAGGTTTAGTAGAGTCTTGTGGATCGGTACGAAGTCGTCTGTACTTATCTTCGAGAGGCTGCAGAACTCTTAGGAAACATTTCTATATTTCTTGAACTCTTTCGTGCTAATCTATTGTGAAATCTAAACTTACGTTGTTTCATTCTCTCGTAGATGGTGAGGACACGCAATATCGATCAGGGTGACCAGACGCCAGCTAGACCAAAGAGAGGTCGAGGCCCCGGTCGAGGCCGTGGTACAGGTAGGGGGACTGCACGCACAGCAGCCGGGACAGTACCAGTGGATTCCTGTATCGTTCTGGATCAGGTTCCCACCGATGACGCTCAAGCGGGACAGGCTCAGGCTCAGGCACCGGCAGTGCCTATTGTTATTCCTAGTCTTCACGAGACCCTGTCTCAGATATTGACAGTGTGCACCAGTTTGGCTCAGGCGGTCGCTATGTCTTCTACTTCCACCACAGCTCAGGCCGTGGGAGGCAATCAGACTCCAGCTGCCCGGACACCTGAGCAGGTTGTACAGGGTATTCAGGCACCGGGAGCAGCCCCAGCTCAGCCAGTTGCTCCGGTCCAGGATTATGTGGTCCCTGCTATACCTAAGGACGAGCAGCGCAGGTTGGAGAGGTTCAGCAGACTTCAGCCTCTGACTTTCAGCGGTACAGAGGGCGAGAATGCCCAGGGGTTTCTAGATAAGTGCCATAGGATACTACGTACTGCGGGTATTTTTGAGACTAGTGAGGTCTCATTTGTTACATTTCAGTTTGCGGGTGCTGCCTTTACTTGGTGGGAGTCATTCGAGAGGCGTAGGCCGGTTGGTTCAACACCGCTCACCTGGCAGCAGTTCTCCGCGATCTTTTTGGAGAAGTATGTTCCTCAGTCCCACAGAGAGGAGAAGTGCAGGCAGTTTGAGCAGCTGCGCCAGGGAGATTTATCAGTTACTCAGTACGAGATGAGGTTTTCCGAGTTGTCTAGGCATACTTCTGAGATTTTCCCTACTGATAGGGAGAGGGTGAGAAGGTTTGTAGATGGTCTTACTTATCAGCTCCGGCTATTTATGACTCGGGAGAGATTATCATGTGTTTCGTTCGAGCAGGTTGTTGACATATCTCGAGATGTTGAGTCGGTTCGCCGCCAGGAGCGGGAGGAGAGGGAGGGGAAGAGGCCTCGTGGATCGGGAAGTTCTAGTGGTGCTCCCTTTAGGGGCAGTTTCAGCAGGGTAGGGGCAGTTGATTTAGGCCTCCTCAGTCAGCCCGCCCAGCGTATAGTGGTGCATCTTCGGGGCATGGTCCCCGTGGTTCTCAGTCAGGCCGTACTTCATTTGGTGCCCTCCCAGCTCAGAGTGCAGCTCGAGCACCCCCAGTTCAGAGTTCTCCTATGCATGAGCCTTCCAGTGGCCGTTCTGGTGCCAGGGGTTTCTATCAGTCCCAGTCTCCAGCTCCAGGGAGTTGTTTTGAGTGTGGAGAGTTCGGGAACATGTGGAGGCAGTGTCCCCGTTGTCCCGGTGGTTCTTCTCAGCAGAGGGGCCAACCCTCGACTTCAGCTCCAGTTACTTCACCAGCCGCCCAGGCAGCCAGGGGTGGTAGTCTGTCAGCTAGAGGCCGCCCTAAAGGGGGAGGTCGAGCAGGGGGAGGTCAGGCCCGCATGTATGCATTTCCAGCCAGGCCAGATGCTATGGCCTCAGATGCCATGATCGCAGGTATATTCTCAGCCTTTTGCCGAGATGCTTTGGCTTTATTTGACCCTGGTTCTACATATTCTCTATGTTTCTTCATATTTTGCCCGTTTTCTGGATATGCCCCGTGAGTCTCTAGTCACCTCTGTTCATGTGTCGACTCTGGTGGGCGATATTGTTGTTGTGGACCGTGTGTATCGGTCATGCATGATATCTATTGGGGGTCTGGAGACCCGACTGGACTTACTGTTACTCAGCATGGTCGATTTTAATGTGATATTGGGAATGAATTGGTTATCTCCGTGTCATGTTTTTCTTGATTGTGACACTAAGACCGTGACCTTAGCTATGCCAAGATGTCCGAGGGTTGAGTGGAGGGGTTCTTCTGAGTATATGCCTAGCAGGGTGATTTCCTACCAGAAGGCTTAGCGCATGGTTGAGAAAGGGTGTTTATCTTATCTGGCTTTTGTGAGGGATTTCAGTGGTGAGACTCCCGCTATTGATTCGGTTCCTCTGGTCCGTGACTTTCCGGACGTGTTTCCTGTAGACCTGCCAGGCATGCCACCTGACAGGGACATTGATTTTGGTATTGACTTGGTGTCAGGCACCCAGCCTATTTCTATTCCACCTTATCGTATGGAACCAGCGGAGCCAAAAGAATTAAAGGAGCAACTTTAAGAACTCCTAGATAAGGGGTTTATTCGGCCTAGTGTGTCACCTTGGGGTGCACCGGTGTTGTTAGTGAAGAAGAAGGATGGGTTCATGCGTATGTTTATTGATTATCGGTAGCTGAACAGAGTTATGGTGAAGAACCGGTATCCCTTGCCCCGTATCGATGACTTGTTTGACCAGTTTCAGGGAGCTAGAGTTTTCTCCAAGATTGACTTGAAATCTGGGTATCATCAGTTGAAGATTCGGGATTCTGACATTCCGAAGACTGCTTTCAGGACCAGATATGGTCATTATGAGTTCCTGGTTATGTCATTTGGGTTGGCCAATGCCCCAGCTGCGTTCATGCAATTGATGAACAACGTGTTTCAGCCTTACCTTAATTCTTTCGTCATTGTGTTCATTGATGACATCCTGGTTTATTCTCGTAGCCAGGAAGAGCATGCTCAACACTTGAGAGTTGTGCTACAGAGGTTGAAGGAGGAGAAGCTTTATGCAAAATTCTCCAAGTGTGAGTTTTGGCTTGGTTCAGTATCTTTCTTGGGGCACGGGGTGTCTAGTGAGGGTATTCAGGTTGATCCGAAGAAGATAGAGGTGGTGCAGAGTTGTCCCAAACCGTTCTCAGCTACAGAGATTAGGAGTTTCCTTGGTTTGGTGGGATATTACCGTCGCTTTGTGGAGGGATTCTCTTCTGTTTCTTCGCCTTTGACCAGATTGACCCAGAAGGGTGCTCCATTGAGATGGTATGATGAGTGTGAGGAGAGCTTTCAGAAGCTCAAGTCAGCATTGACCACATCTCCGGTACTAGTTTTGCCTACTGGTTCGAGTTCTTACACAGTCTATTGTGATGCTTCTAGAGTTGGTTTGGGAGCAGTATTGATGCAGGACGATAGGGTGATTTCCTACGCGTCTAGACAGTTAAAGGTGCATGAGAAGAACTATCCAGTGCACGATCTTGAGTTAGCTGCCGTTGTTCATGCCTTGAAGATTTGGCGGCATTATTTGTATGGAGTGCAGTGTGAGATTTTCATTGATCATCGTAGTTTGCAGTTTCTGCTGCGGCAGAAGGATCTGAATTTGCGTCAGAGGAGGTGGTTGGAGCTTCTCAAGGATTATGACCTCACTATCTTATATCATCCGGGGAAGGCCAATGTAGTGGCCAATGCCTTGAGTCGCAGAGTAGAGAGTTTGGGGAGTCTAGCCTACCTTCCAGTAGCTGAGCGGCCATTAGTCCTTGATGTTCAGGCCTTAGCGGGTCAGTTGGTGATATTGGATCTATCAGTGCCCCCGCAAGTATTGGGTTGTGTAGCCTCCGGGTCTTCTATTTACGATCAGCTTAGAGCACGTCAGTATGATGATCCACATTTCTTGTTCTTTAGACAGGGTCCGTAACTTTGATGCCAGGGATGTGGTTATTGGTGATGATGGGGTCATGAGGATGCAGGGCCGGATTTACGTGACCAATATAGATGGGCTTCGAGATTTGATTCTAGCTGAGGCCTATAGTTCGCGGTATTCCATCCATCCGGGTGCCGCAAAGATGTATCAGGATTTGACGCAGCATTATTTGTGGAGGCGGATGAAGAAAGATATTTTCGAGTTTGTGGCTCGGTGTCTCAACTGTCAGCGGGTCAAGTATGAGCACCAGAGACCAGGTGGATTGCTTCAGAGATTTGATATTCCGGAGTGGAAGTGGGAGCGGATCACCATGGACTTCGTAGTTGGACCTCCCACGGATTACAAGGAGATTTGATGCTATATGGGTTATTGTGGATCGACTGACCAAGTCGGCGCACTTCATTCCTGTTGGTACTACTTATTCTTCGGAGCGGTTAACTGAGATTTATATCAGGGAGATTGTACGATTGCATGGGGTTCCAGTTTCAATCATTTCCGACATAGGTACCCAGTTCACATCTCAGTTTTGGAGAGTCGTACAGAGAGAGTTGGGTACTCAGGTCGAGTTGAGCACAGCGTTTCATCCTCAGACCGACGGGCAGTCAGAGCGTACCATTCAGATTTGGGAGGATATGTTGCGTGCTTGTGTGATTGACTTTGGTGGTTCATGGGACCAGTTTCTACCACTAGCAAAGTTTGCATATAATAACAGCTATCAGTCGAGTATCCAGATGGCTCCGTATGAGGCTTTATATGGTAGGAGGTGTAGATCTCCGGTTGATTGGTTTGAGCCGGGCGAGGCTATTGGGCACAGACTTGGTTCAGGATGCGTTAGGTAAGGCGAAGTTGATCCAGGAGCGACTTCGCATGACACAGTCTAGGCAGAAGAGTTATGCGGACCGGAAGGTCCGAGATGTGTCTTTCATGGTTGGGGATAAGGTGTTGCTAAAGGTGTCGCCCATGAAGGGTTTTATGAGATTCGGGAAGAGGGGAAAGCTGAGTCCCAGGTTCATTGGGCCATTTGAGGTGCTTCAGAGGGTTGGGGAGGTGGCTTATAGGCTTGCTATGCCTCCCAGTTTATCGAGTATTCATCCGGTATTCCATGTTTCGATGCTCCGGAAGTATGTTGGTGACCCGTC
>ML408392.1:0-62878 GCA_005239525.1 Nicotiana knightiana | reverse complement strand
GGCTCGGGTAGCTTCGTTAGGTGATTTGGGACTTAGGAGTGTGTTCGGAATGAAGTTTTGATGTCCGGTGTAGAATTAGGCTTGAATTGGCGAAGGTTAGCTTTTGACGATTTCCGATCGGCAGTGGAAAATAGGCTATCAGGGTCGGAATGGGATTCCGGAAGTTGGAACAGGTCCGTAATATCATATTGGATATGTGTGCAAAATTTCAGGTCAATTGGAGGTGTTTTGGTTGGTTTCGGCGTCGTTGGCGAAATTTGGAAATTTCAAAGTTCATAGGCTTGAATTTGATGTTTTTTGGTGTTTTCATGTTGTTTTTGGTGTTTCGAGGGATCGACTAAGTTTGAATAATGCTATGGGGTGTGTTGGTATGTTTGGTTGGGGCCCCGAGGGGCTCGAGAATGATTTCGGATGGTTGGCGGAGTTTAGAACATAGAAAAATGCAGCAAATGGCTGTTGGTGTAAGTTTCTGGTGTTGGCCCCTGCGGATGGGTAGCCGCAGGTGAGACGTCGCAGGTGCGAAAGGCCATGCGTAGGTGCGAAGGGAGGCTAGGTAGGAGGAGTCTGCAGGTGCGAATAATTGGCCGCACCTGTGTCGCAGGTGCGAGAATTGGTCCTTTATTGGGATTTCGCAGGTGCGCACCTGGGACCGCAGGTGTGGGTCCGCAGGTGCGATTAAAGGTTCGCAGGTGCAGAATTCCTGGGCAGAACAGTATAAAAGAGGCCTCCGTGAAATTTTAGTTATTTCACCATTGTTGCATGCGGTTGGAGCTCATTTGTAGGCAATTTGAAGAGAGAATTTGTGGGTCTTCAGTAAAGGTAAGTTCCTGGGTTATTAAAGTCGTTTCTATGCTATTTTGTTCGAATTAGGCTTGTAAATTGAAGGATTAAAGTAGGAAGAAGGTTGGGAAAAATGGGTGGAGGATTGGAAAATTCTTTTGGCAACTTGGGTAGGCAATTGTGGTCCGATTGTTGTGTTTTTGGTATGTGTAGAATCGTGGGAGGACAAGGTTTCTAGTGATGTAAATTTTATCGAGTTCCGAGACGTGGGCCAGGGGCTCGGGTTTGGCCGAATTTCAAGATTTTTGTATAAATTAAGAGTTTTCGATTGGGTTGTGTTCCTTTAATATATATTGAGGATGTTAAACTGGTTTTGGTTAGATTCGGAGCAATGGGGAGCCAATTTGAGGGGCAAGAGCATAGCGGACTAGTATTGTTGCCCGGTAGAGGTAAGTAATGGTTATAAATCTTGTCCTGAGGGTATGAAACCCCGGACTTCATATTTCTCACTGAACTTAGAATGGCGCACATGTCGGATGACGGGTATGTGGCGCGCACTGATTTCTGGATTGGACTTGGTCCTCACCGCGGCAACTATTTAGTTGCGTATTTTACTCAAACCTTATGTTAAATTGTGTTCTAAAGATTACTACAATATTTGGGCTATAAGCCATGTTTGGGGCCTCGTGCCGATCTAGTTAGATCCCTTGGGGGCTTTTTACTGCTATTTTCCTCACTGTTTAATGATGATTTTACTCAGTCATATTGTGCTTACTATTTTCGAAATTCGGCCTGATTTACACTTCTTTGAGATTTAAAAATGATGTTTTGGGTCGAGTACCCCGTTTTACTGATTCGCCCGAGGGGCTTTTGAGAGGTTCTGACTGAGTGAGGTTGAGGGCCTGATTGTGAGGATATGATATGCCACGAGGTTGCTTGATATTAGAGCTTGGGCTGAAGTAGCCCCTCCGGAGTCTGTATCACCCCTAGTGTGTGCAGGTACCTACTGAGTGCTGAGTGCCGAGTGATAAGTGATTCGGAGGCATGAGTGACCGTGAGGTTGCCCGAGGGGCTGATACTGGGTGGCAGTGAGGTGCTGAGTGATGTTCTGCCCGATGGGCGATTTATGATTCATGTTTTTGCCCGAGGGGATAGTTATGATTTATTTCATTCTCATACTAAATATTTCGGTTCGAAATTGTTGAAAATGTTCATTTTTCAAAGGATTTTTCTGAAGTTGGTTTGAGGCATGATGATTTCATATATCTATGTGTATACTGTTGGAAAGAAAGGTTGTGCATATTGTGAATTGATGATATTTATTTTTGTGTTTTTTCTTGCCGCTTAGACTTGATTTATTTTCATTACTACTGAGTTGGCGTACTCACATTACTCCCTACAACCCTGTGTGCAGATTCAGGTGCAGATACCGAGCATTAGCTATCTATTCCGTGCGGAGCCGGAGTGCGGGATATAGAGGTAGTTGTTCAGCGTCCGCAGCATCTCTGTTTTCCCTTCTTGTTGTATCTATCTATTTATTTAGAGGTTTTGTATTATGCTAGTATAAATTTTGGGGCTTATCTCTCTTAGATGCTCATGACATGTTGGCTCTGGGTTTTGGGGTTGGTTGCACTGTTTATTGGCCTAATGTATTTAGTAAACTCTGTATATTTTATGAAATGCTTGAAATTGGTTGGGATTTTGAAAGAAACTGTAGATATGTGATTTTTGGCTAGCCTAGTTCCACGATAGGCGCCATCATGGCCGGTTTAGGATTTGGGGTCGTGACACTCCGGTTGGCATAATTGCTATTGGTGTTGTTCCAATTACCTTGACTCGACCCACCTTGGTCATTGTGCCAATTTTGTTGGCCTTGCTCTTGCGAGTTTGACCTCCATTGATTTTTTTGGCGATACCCTCCTTGAGAATTATGAACATAGTTGTCTTCTTCAAACTATTGATTTCCCGTCGGTTCCATGTCTTCCACAACATTTACCTTCTTCGTTTGGCTCTCCGTGAACATCAACACATCAATGTTGGTGGCAAGGCCGGCAATCAATTGGTCTCTCTCTTGATTTTCTTTGCTCATGTTGGTAAGAGAGGGAGTACTACAAGATATTCCACCAC
The DNA here is from genome assembly GCA_005239525.1 of Nicotiana knightiana. NCBI lineage: Eukaryota > Viridiplantae > Streptophyta > Magnoliopsida > Solanales > Solanaceae > Nicotiana > Nicotiana knightiana. The sequence continues at coordinate 59,971 of ML408392.1, read as the reverse complement.
TAGCATCATCGAAATGCCATGCTTGATTGTGTTTGGCCATTTTATCCAGAATTTGTGTAATCCTGGTGAATGATTTGTCCATGAAAGATCCGTCTACTGCATTTTTTGCTATGGATTGGGACAATGGATCCAAACCTATGTAGAACTTCTCCATCAGATTACCATCCGGAAAACCATGGTTCGGTGACCTCACTAAGTACAACTTGAATCGGTCCCACGCTTCATGTAAGTGTTCTCCTAGTATTTGTTTGAAGAAGAAGATTTTATCTCTAAGCTCAGACTTCTTGCTCTAAGGGAACCACTTGTACAAAAAGGCGTGGATAATCTCGGGCCAAGAAGTGATAGATTGAGGAGGTAAATTTTGAATCCACTTTCTCGCTTCTCCAGTCAATTCGGATTTGAATACTCGCTCAAGGCGCCGTCTGTTACATTGTTCTGCTTATACATCGCGCACATACCCAAGAAGTTCCTAAGGTGTTGCGTTGGATCATCATCGGTAGATTTTCTGAATAATCCTTCTTCTTTAAGCATTAGGATTAACCCATGTTCTACTTTGAATGAAGCAGCTTCAACCCGTGGAGGAAGGATAGCGTTGGTATCATCAAGATATTCCTCAATGTCCGCAAAGGGATTCTCATCTTCATCATAATCGGCCATTTTCACCTATCACACCAAGCAAAGCAAGCAAAATGTGATAGAATAGAAAAGATGTCAAGTAAAGTGCACACTAGTTAGTAATTTCAAAACCGTATTCCCCGGCAACGGCGACAAAATTTGATACGCTCAAATTACACCTTAAAATAGTGTAAAGCGATCGATGTCAAATATAGTAACCCAACGAAGTTGGGGTCGAATCCCACAGGGAATAGGCGTAAAAAGGTTACTTGAGTAGTGTGAATCTTAACTTAAATCTTATTTCTATTCCGTTAGAGTAACAAGAATATGGTAGTAGAATGGATTATAATTTTGTGAAATAGTAACAAGTATGATTAAATAAGATTGTAATTAATTTGATTATCTAAACCAAGGTTGTGTCCCCTTCAATGAAATGTAATGCTACCGGTGTTAATATGATATATTTCTAATGGAAGGTCCTTTTGATATGCAAATGATTTCTAAATGACTACCCAATATTTTCCAATAGTTGGGTAGTATTTCTCTTTATGATTTTTCCAAATACAAAAGAGTTATAATTAAGAGTAATCAATTTATTCCAAATAAAATCCACTAATTCCTAAGAGATTCTATTAAACAAGGTTTAAAACCTCGAGTCTTTGATATTTACTCCTACCAAACCCTAACTCACTTTTCCAAGTAGAGAAAGAATATAATGGCGCTTGTTAATGTTTGCAACCACTAACAATAAATGAAGAATGAGAAGTAAATAAATATCAACCAACCATTATACATATATTCAATGTTAGACACCTATTAACATTACACCCATTTAGGGTCCACAACCTTAGTATTTAAAACTATCCACACAGGCTAAAATACAAAAACAAGAGAATATTAAATGTCATAAATGCTTACAAAAGTGCAACTCTCTTCAAGCACACCGCATCTTCAAAACCCTAGGTTCCAGGAAGTCGGCGCATTCAAGTTATGCGGTCCGCATTGTTGATATGCGGCCGCATAGTGTCATCGCATTTATGCTCTCAGCCACTTCTACAGGAGGTTTTCGATCCATTATGCGGCCCGAAAACCTGTTTTGCAGTCGCATAATGGACCGCATTTCTTCACTTGGATTTGGACACACTGACTGTTGGACTCTGCAGTTCAACTGGGCACTATATGGTCCGCAAGTTGGATTTGCGGTCCGCATTTTCAACTATGCGGTCGCATTTTACCTTTGCTTGTCTTTCTTCGGCTTTTTTATTCCATTTCCATGTTTTTGGGTCCTCAAGCTTCATGCACTACAAAACATCAAAATTACATAAGTATAAAAGACAATTGCATTTAAAACGAGCTAAAATCTAAGCAACTGGTATTAAATGTGCCAAAATTCTCCGGCACATCAGCAATCTCTAATCAAGTGACGAGTGTCACCACACTCAAAACAACCCCTCGGAGGACGCTGCGGCTGAGACTAAATAGGAGCTGGCCTGCTGGGTTGGCCGGAAATAGCACCTCGAACTGGAGGCATGCTGGACACTGGCGGTGCATAATAGAACTCCTTAGGTCTAGGAGGAGCTGGAATACCGCTGGCTGCAGGAAGGGCTGAATGAATAGGGAGACCCACAAAGCCCCTACCGTGATGTGCTGCTGGCGCACGAGCTCTTGAAAAATGGCCAGTCTCTCGAGACCTCTTGGCCTCCCTCTCCTCTCTGTCCCGGGCGAACATGCCCTTTACTCTCCTGGAAATACTCACTGCCTTCTAGTAAATGATATCCATCTCCAACTCTCTGGCCATACTGGTCCGATTACTAGGATGGAGTCCCTCAATGAAGCGGCGAACCCGCTCTCTGACTGTGGAAACCAAGGCTGGTGCATGCCGATCTAACTCACTGAAACAGACTGCATACTCCGACAGAGTCATATTACCCTGGCGCAACTGCTCGAACTCCGCGCGCCAAGTATCCCTCAGGCTCTGAGGGACATACTCTCGCAAAAACATCTCTGAAAACTGAGTCCAAGTGAGTGAAGCTGCCTCGTCCGGACTACTCAGCTCATAGGCCCGCCACCACTGATATGTCGCTCCCCTCAGCTGGAAAGTGGTGAAAGAAACCCCACTGGTATCCACAATGCCCATAGTGCGGAGAATAAGATGACAATCCTCAAGAATTCCCAGAGCGTCATCTGAAGCTAGTCCGCTAAAAGTAGGTGGGTGGTACTTCTTGTACCTGTCAAGTCTGAGTTGCTCGGCCTCAAAAGCCGTTGCCCTAGCATCATGCTGAACTGGAGCCGCTGGGGGCATAGGATTATACTCTGGGGCCTTATCAACCTTGCCCCTCTGCTCAGGAGTGCGGGCTGCGGGAGTCTATGCCCCTCCCCCGACCTGAGATGTAGCGGGAGCTATCGAAAATAGTCCAGCCTGCGCTAGACTACTGAACATGCTCATGAACTGAGCAAAAGTCTCCTGTAAGTCTGGAGCAGCAATAGGGACCTCCTGTGCTGGCTCTCTAGCTGGGGCTGCCATAGGCTCCTCTGCCGGTGCTCGGGTTGCACCACGCGATCGTCCTCTACCCCGAGCCCAGCCCCGGCCTCTAGAGGCTCTGGCAGGGGGCTCGGGTGCCTGGTCGTGATCCTCCCAGTACGGGACCTCACCATCTATGAGAAAGAATAGAATAGAAATTTACAATTCTTGATGTAAATAACTCGCACGAAAAAGGAAATCAAAGAAATATGATTATTCCTAACAGTTACATAGCCTCCCGAAGATAGATACAGACGTCTCTGCACCGATCCGCGAGACTCTAATAAACCGGCTTGTGACTTGTGACTTCTACGAACCTAGACGCTCTGATACCAACTTGTCACGAACCGATTTCCCCTCTGAAGGCATCGTGACAGCACCTAGTCTCTACGACTAGGTAAGCCTAATTGCGGAAATACATATTAAATAAAAGCAACAAAAATAAAGACAAAATAAGTGAGTCTACAATGAAACATCGCAACTTGGTGCATACAAAATACAACTTTCCCAAAACCCGGAATATCACTTTAGTCACAAGCTCTGTCTCAAAATAGCTCTATACATCGTAAGGAAATTTACATGAAAATCTATCTAAGTCTGGAGTGGAAGGTGACTCGAAGGACTTTGCAGACGCGGCAGAATTACCTTTCGGTCTCCTAGAAGCTGCTGCTCTGACCGCTAGCCACGAAACTAAGCGCTGGTACCTAGATCTGCACACGAAAAAAATGTGCAGGAAAGGGCATGAGTACACCACAATTTGGTACCCAGTAAGTGCCAAGCCTAACCCCAGTTGAGTAGTGACGAGATCAGGTTAAGGCTCTACTGGATTTTTATAGTAAAACAGTATAAGAAAATATGAACAGAGAGATATAGTAAGCTGAGGAAAAGCAGTAGGAACAATGAGCTAAAGAAAATATAACAAGGAGCCCTCAGCTCAACACAGCATATATCACAGTAACAAGTATGCAATGCAATGCAGGGGGAAAGCTCCCGGAATCTCGTCCTTAGTCCCAATTTAAATATGCAATGCAGTACAAGGGGAAAGCTCCCGGAATCTCGTCCGTAGTCCCAATTTAAATATGCAATGCAGTACAAATACCGAATACAATTTTTATTTAAAAGAGTTCAGGAAAAATCACAGGCAAAATATGGATAAAACTACCTAAAACGTGGTACACATAGTAATAATTAGGGATAAATTCAAGTAAAACAAGTAGGCATGCTATTTCCTAATCTAAACTACATAGTCGATACATGAATCAGTTAAATAGGAGTGAAATGATTTAACTCATGGAGGGAAAAATGGAGTTTTAGCAACAATGGCCCGTGTACGTACTCGTCACCTCACGCACACGACGCCCAAACAACATAGAACAATATTAAAATAGCCTCGGGGAAGTCCCCAACACAGAGTTAGGCAACCCACTTACCTCGACTGTGCTACTCAACTCAAAACCACGCTCTTGCCACGAGTATCCGACTCCGAATGGACCAAATCTATTCAATTCGATTGCATAATGTAAATATCACTTTAAGGAATCAAAATAGCTAATAAGTTCGAAGCTAATACGCGAAATTAGGAAAATCGCCCAAAAAATCCCCCGGGCCCACGTCTCGGAATATAGTGAAAGTTATAAATTTAGAACACCCATTCACTCACGAACTCACTCGAACAAGAATCATTGAAAACCGACGACAAAATCCTATTAAGTTCTCGGATTTCCTAATTGGGGAAACTTCTTCCCATTTGCGTGATTTTTCACCTAAATCCCTTGATTGCAAGGAACAAATTGCTATAAATTAATGATATACAAAGGGAATAGGGTTAGGAATTGTTACCTATGAATTTTTTCCTCAAAACTCACTCCAAATCGCCTACACCCGAGCTCCAAATGATTTTTAGAAGTTATGAAATTCAAGTCCTCGAATTTGATATAAACTGCCCAGCGATTTCCGCACCTACGCCCCTTGGACCGCACCTGCGGAAATTCCATCGCATGTGCGAAAACCCACTAAAAGGCCTAGGGCCGCACCTGCGGTCAATTGGCCGCATCTGCGGCTCCGCACCTGCAAAATCTCAACCGCACATGCGAGACTGGTTGACTTGACCAAGTCCGCATCTGCGAGCCCCTCTTCCGCACCTGCGGAAAGTTCATCGCAGGTGCGAGATAGCAGAACCAGAAATGGTTCAGCTGTTTTCCAAGTTACAAAATCACCCGTTGAGCATTCGAAATATACCCAAGGCCCCAGGGACCTCAACAAAACTTACCAACCATTCCTAATACCTTATCCAAACTTAGTCGAGCCTCCAAAACACATCACATAATACCAAGATCACCAATTATACATGGATTCAAGCCTAAGAACTTATAAATTTCCAAAATCTACACCTGATGCCGAAACACATCAAAACTAGTGCGGATGAACTCAAATTTACACACAGGTCACAAACGATACAATGGACCTACAGCCACTCTCGGAATTCCATTACGATCCCAATATCAAATTTTCACCTATCGACCAAAATCGCCAAAATTCTAACCTTCGTCATTTCAAGCCTAAATATACTACAAACCTCGAAAACACATTCCAGACACGCTCCTAACTCTGAAATCACCCAACGGAGCTATCGGAGTCGACGAAATCCCATTCCGAACTCGTCTTCCCACAGTTTCTACTACGGTCCGATTTCTAAAGCTTAAACTCATATATAAGGACTATGTGTCCAAAAACCCTCCGAATTTCACCACTCAATGTTCCAACAAGTTCCAAAAGCAGAAATAGACATAGGGAAAGCAGTTATTAGGGGATCGGGGCGCTAACTCTCAAAATGACCTACTAAGTCGTTACAGTCGTCTTCCAGCCATGCCTGGTAAAAAGGTGCACATCCTGCATGGTACCTGTCTGGTTCAATAGTATTCTTCTCCATGATAATTTTGGAGTTCCACATGTGTTGAGATTGGCACTTGTAGGGGACTTCATCGTCCTAGAAAACCGCTCTGAAGTGACCCATCTTGGCAACCCTTAGTACAAATTTCTGCCTGCCTGCCTCATCACTCGGAGAGGAACATAGGGACATATACCTCTCAACCCAATTAGCACTAAATATGGTGCATCCCTGGATCTGAGGCTAAATTCGTCCATCGGGAACCACTCGAACATCCATTGCACCTGTTCATCGGTTAGATTATCAAAGAATTCCACCCACTCCTTGGCAGTTTCCGGCTGAGAAAATCTTTCTGAAATGTAAGTCATCCGCTTGGGGTGATGGAAAGCAATGTGATCATACCAAGCCCTTCGGGAAGTTCTTGGCGATATTGGCCCTTTTGAAGGTGTTCCAGGAGCCATAACTGCAGCAACAGGTTGCAACCCTCAAAATGTTTAACTCCTCTTTGACAATTCTCCAAGGCTCGGTAAATATCAGCTAAGATCATAGGGACAATGCTTAAGGTTTGCCCATCGATCCCTTCCATCAAGGCCCTGATTACCATGGCTATCCTGGTATGAATCCTTTTCTTTTTTGTCGGGAACACTATCAAGCCCAAAAAGCACACGATAAACACGAATGCCCTGCGGTGGATGTGACCCAGAGACGTGATGGAAAACTCGTTATGATAGGTACTATATGATTTATTGTGTCTATATATTTCATACAAGTACTCGAAAGGTATGTAAGATTGTTGCAAACACTCCAATTCAACATTCTTCTTCAACCCCATCTTTTTCAGAAAACCTTTGCCCGTGCGGTTCTCAGGTACCAGCAACCCAAGGCTTTCCCAAGCTATCCCAGCAAGTCCTCCTATTTCTTCTAAGAGTGGCATCATTTCAATATTCCCAAAGCGGAATACAGCTCTTTCACTAGCCCAAAACAAAGTGGCAGCCTCAATCAGCATGTTGTTCGGCTGGATGTCCAGAAGAGAAGGTAATTTGCCCAGATGCTTCCTCACGTGTTTCTTATCACTTAAAGGAAGGTCTCCCCACCAGTCTAGGAGCATTGGTGGGATGTTGCTGACCATACTGAATCTGGGGACCTCGTGCCTCATTTTCTGCAAGACAAAAATGGTTAGGCCCTTTCCCCCACAAGACTCGACTATTGATACACTTATGATTAGCATACATGCATTCAGTCCTCTAAATTAATGCATAGAACGTGATTGTGTTCGTTGGGGATTATGAAAACCCAGTGGACTTTTGGATAAGGCTGTCTTAAAGGGTTATTGTGCGAACGACACATTAATCCCGCTAGGTTTGACCATGATGCATGCACATATCACAAGAGTAAGGTTTCTATGGGGTTTTAGACTGGTACCCCCGAGCGAAAAACTCGAGGGGGAAGGCACGGAACCATCGACTGCACCGTTGATCGACTGGTTTTACCGCAAATAAGATTTTCCGAATTTAGGGGGTGATATAAATAGGAAGAGCGCAACCAGTCATCAAGCATTGCTATAGGATTCGTATAGGCACGATTAGAATATGATGTTGAGCATGATTATGCAGCAATAAGCAATAAACATGTTGTCACGCATTTGCATATTATGGAAGCGATAAATACAACAGTTATAATTGAAAAGCAGTTACAAAGGAAAACAAAAAGAAACATGTCAGTTTCATTTTTTGAAAAATGAATACTTGGGAGAGTAAACAATTAATTGCACATAAAGGGGAAAGGGAAAGGGTGCAGGTATTTAACAAATCAAGGCATACTTAGACGAATTCACAAAACGATTTATAATGGTAAAAGCCTAGAATCCCTAGCAGAGCCGCCATGTTGTCGCGCCTCCTTTTTTCCTCTCCTTTCGGATTGGTCAGGTTTTTTGACATTATTGGGGCAACTCGTTTCCTTTTGGGAAAATGGGTATAAGGAGTTCGAAGAGTCGCCACCTAACGAATTAAGGTGTCTTAGGGCACCTATTACGGGTCATTTATAACACTAATTGTATAACCATAGATTGGGTAAGGGCTTGAAGTTACTTCAAGGGAAAGGTGTTAGGCACCCCTCAAAGTCCACAATTGTGGGTCCCGGCCAAACCTATTTCATGAATTATTCAAGAAGCAAGTAGACAGTCTAAGCACACATATGTAAACAAATAAAGGTCTTAACAGATGAACAGTATAAGCACACATATGTAAAGGATAAGGGAGGTCCTAAGTTGTTTATCCTATAAGATCACATATGTGCAATGCTCAGTAATCACTTCTCAATGAGAGGCTACACGTTGCATTAGCGCACAGGTCATCATATCCTTTTCTACCCAAGCGGTTATTAAGCGGGTTTTATTTAATGAGCTCTAAGCATGCTGTTACCCGTCCCTTCCTTGTAGTCCTGGAGGATTTTAGGACCTCTAAGTCTAGGCAGTTCTAGACAACCCCCTAAGGTGCTAAAAGGGAAAATTCTAGGCGACAGGCAAGAACAACCACGACTAGCAGATAAGTGACAGAAGCAGTTAAAAAAGCTCAGATTCACCTCCACACATAATATAAATAAACATCACATCTCAAACACAGACAAAGGCATTTTTATTAGAAAAAGGATCCTAAAACAGGATATCTAAGTGATATCAATGCACAGGAATATGCAACAAACTTTCATACAAACTTTAACGACAGGGCCCTAATCAGTTTACCTACTGATTTTAAACCCGTTAGCCTTTAAGCAGTACACACAATCAAAGCAGTTTCCAATTTTATAGCAATTAATTACTTAAGGCTTGCCTAGGCGTGGGACGGTATGTGATCACAATTACAGGAGATGTTTAACAATTTAGAAGTTGTTTTAACCTACAACATGCTACTCTAGGTGACGAAGACTTAAAAAGGGAATTTGTACCAGTTTTTATTCAGAAGTACAACATCTATATGAGAGACGATTTTTATACCTTTTCATGGCCAGTTGCTTAATCTTAGTTAAACTAGGTGTACTGAAACGAGTGACAGAATTCTTAAGACAAGATTTCCAAATGCACAGAGTTCGTAAGACATGATTTCTAAATGCACACAATAGTGACAGAATTCTTAAGGCATAATTTCTACATGCATACAAGAGTGACAGTTTTATGTCAAGATTATTTATTTTCCTAGGAGCAGGATCTCTAAGTGATAGACTGATACAAGGTTAAAATATATGCTAGTGACATATGATATGTTGAAACAGTAAATGTGCAGTCTTAGGAGCAGGATATCTAATGCAATGTTTAACATGATTTGGATGAACACATTAGTCCTAGGACATGGAGTCTAATACAAATACATAGAATGTAAATCCTAAAGCATGACCCAATAATATCAACAGTATTATACAGCTACCCTCCGCATTTTCACTAGCCATCCCCAATATCTGTTTACAAATAATTATTACAGGCCAATAGCTGAATGAATTACATAAATAAAAAGAGGAGAAGTTAAAATATAGGGGGCCTGAAGCATGCCCAAATGTATCCTGAGAATACCAAGCCTTCCATAACCTCAAATGCCAAAAGTTTCATAGTCATTTTCATGTCTGGGTGCGTCAGAGTTCCCTAAGGACCTCAAGGATCCCGGGAAGTGCTCACACCCAAACTTTCATAACAAGAACTGAGTAAGTGCAGTGTGGAAGGGCCAACCCCAGTGTGCTAGAGTTTAGAGGCATCTCAAAAGGATCCCAAGGAAGTACACACACTGGAGGGGCAGAACCTAGGGACTTAGGAGTAAAGTGAGAGTGCTTGAGATAGTTTTGAAAATGTTTTGATATGAAAACGGTATTGAATTGATTCAAGAAGTGAAGGAGTTTTTGAAAAGGAACTGATTAGTAATAAAATAGTTTGAAAAAAAACAGTGTAATCTTTTGAAAAATCAGCAAGCAACAGATCAACTACAGAGCAAACAGGTTCAACATCACTTAACAACAGAATTCACATAGGAATATTGGGAATTGGGGGCACACATAGTGAAACACATAACATCAGAAGCACAGAAGATTTTAAGAGTTTATGGGGTTAAGGGGTTTGTCATATAACCAGTGATACAGACATAGGGCATAGATCACATAACAGACAGGTGGGGAATATAGTATTCTGGACAATAAGTATAGAACCAGAACTACTTGGAGGCATTAGATTACTTGCATACATGATAAGTGAAACAGTGTTTTAGGCATGCTAGTTACATATTGAACAGCCAAATAATAAACAGGAACATGACTGGAAATCAGTGAACTAAAGCAGTAACAGAACACATAGAGTTTTGAAATTGAAATTGAATTAGAACATACCAGTTAAGGAGAGCAGACACAGAATATAGAGCAAATGTAGTGCAATAACTAGCCTTGGCTTACAACCGGCTAGTTCAGTAAGAGTAGCAAGTAACAAGAAAGAGCAGAAAGCTTTTAAGTGAAAGAGAGAATTGATGAACTAGTGTTCGTGTGTGTAGTGAGGATAGAAGGGAGTATATATAATAGTCGAGATCTAGGTAAATAAGGTAAACAATCAATTGTTCCGTAATTGGAGAACCAACGAATCAATTAAGAACAAAATCAGTAAAGTCTTCCTTTAATTAAGGGAGAAATTTACCAACGGTAAAGAGCAGGTAACAATTAAGGAAAGAAATCAAATAATCTAGGTACAGAGTAGGTAATTAGGGGTAAATACACAAAGGTTCAAGTAAGGAAATAACTAATAAGCATCAATAAACAACACACTTAATCAGAGAATAAGCTAAGAAATAATTAAAGGCTGTAAAATATGAAAATAATTGAGAAAATCAGCACATAGGTATCACCATAGTAAACCAGGGAATCGAAGAATCGACATAATACTGATTTTAAGAAAAAAATAACATAGGTTTCCAAGAGTAAGCAAACAAATCGAGTATAAACAGAAAGAATCGAATGAAACCCTAATAGACATACTAGGGTAAAGTCACAAGGCGTTCAAATTAAACGAAGAAGAAATCATGAGAGTTAAACACATAGCAAAATCATGTAGCAAATAATCAAGGACGGACTTCAGAATCCAAACAAAGTGCCAAAAATTGGGGATTTTAGCATAATTAGTTAGGGTTAAGAAAAACTTAACAAAAAGCAGTCGAAAACACATAAGAAGGATTAAACATCTAAAATCAGAAACATTTTGAAGAAAAGGTTTTCAAGAAACCCTAGTTTTTAGAAAAATGAAACATCGTTTGAAAATCAGAAGTTTTCATAAGAAAGCACATGAAATAAGTTTGGCTCGTCTCAGATCTGTATAGATTTGAGAAGTTTAAGAGACGAAATTAGGGTTTCGAGGAAATAATCAAAGATGAAGATATTGATTAGAAACCATAGGTTTAGCCAAGAAAAAAAGGAAGATCTTACTAGAGATCGAGCGGTGAAGGCCTGAGACAGGCTAGGACGGGGTCAAAGTCATAAGTGGACTGGCCCTGGTCCCTTGAGGACCTCAGAGATAGCAGAAACCCGGCGTAGGAGAGCCATTAGAGGCTTGAGGATGGTGAGAATCCACCATAGTCAACAGCGGAGAGCGACGGCGAGGTAAGATTTAGGGTTAGGTCAGAGAGGATTTGAGAGAGAAGGGGAAGGGGTGACGCCGGAGTGTAAGAAGTGAGGGGTTTGGGAGGGGTCGTTTAGGTTAAATTAGGAAAGGGTTAATCCGAGCCGTTGATCAAAATTGATCAACGGCCAGGATTTAGCAAGAGTTGGGTCGGGTAGGGGTAATTTTGGGCCTGGGTGTATTGGGCTAGTTTAATTAGGCATTTGGGCTGGTTAATATAGGCTATAATTGAAATAAAAATAGGGTCATTTGTTAAATACCCAAACAAATTAATTAAAATAATTTACAAAATAATTACTAATTATAAAAAATGAATTTCATGCATAGAAATATTTTGAGAATTATTTAGTATTTAAAGTACAAAAGACTAATTTCTGGTAAAAATAGTACATAATTATATGCATGGGCTATAATTTGCAATTATAGCCAGGACTTAATAGGATCATAAATAATAAATTAAATCAAGGAATGTCTTTGAAATGGTTTGTGATGCAATTTTTTAATTATTTATTAGAAATAAAAATACTGGACAAATTAATAAAAATGTAGAAAAAATGTAAAAAATACCAATTGATACTAATGTATGATTTTGAAGGTATATATGCAATTTAAAAATTATTTTGGGAAAAATTGGGTACCAACAACCATTATGTGATGTTTCTCCATACCCTTTCTCCTCCCAATCTCCATAAAAATAGTAGAAAAAGAGACAATCCAACAGCAACATGAAACTGCCCACAATACACTCCCACAAGTTCATCAGCTCAAAACTGATTTTTCAGTTTACTAAAACACGTTTTGACATGTCTTTTCTTTCAAATTGAGCAACACAACAAACAATACATAATTAAGCCTCTTATCCTATAAACTAGCCATGAATTCAACTTAAATATAAGTTTACAACCATCCAAGAGTGACGCAACAACAAATAGCATACCACTCTTTCGAAACTCGCTAGGTAGTCTTTACGATCAAGTTACAACTCGTAAAAGCATATATAATGGAAAGAGAAGCATAAGTTTAACTTGGACTGAGTAGAACCAAAGAACCTAGTCCTTATTCATCCAAATCAGTCCCCAATGCATCTAAATGAAGGAGTAAGAGAAATTAGAAAGTTGTCCGGGATTTTCGCCACTAGAATCACATCGTATTACCCGAAACTGCCTAGGGCTTGTGTGGGATTTTTTGGGTGGAGTTGCAGGGGTTCAATCTGATTTTATTGGTATGAGAAATGAGGGAAATAAATGTGTTAATAAGTCCATGAAAGCCCCCTCTTGGCCTACTTTAGGAGTTTTTAATTGAGGACTCTCCTTTTGGCAAGTAGGTGATGCACCTACTTTTTCACCTACCAGTCGTGCACAATCTCGCAAAAATATGAATATCTCTCTACTCCAATATTGTATAAATAAACGAAAATCCGTTAAAAACTAGACTCGTAAATTTTCAGTTTGATAAGTAGATCATCCCGTAATTCCAAGTATATGTGTAGACATGCTCGGCTACATTTGACCAAATATTCAGTATATTTATAAAGGTAACTTGTGATGATCTTTGCCAATTTTTGTTCCACAACTCGCTTGACTTCAAAACATAACACACGGCTATCATATGACTAAAATAAATCATAACATAACCTCCTTATCATTTTGAGCACCCTAGTCTCGCCCCAAAAGTATATGTCATAACATTCTCAACTTGTCGACTTTCGACGAAACATATTTTCTTCAATTCGTTTAGCTTCTAAGCCTTCCAACCCTCTGGCTTCTTGCAATTTATGATCTTAAATATTTGTAACCAAAGTTAACATGATTAACTTACTTTATGTACTTTCAATGATGTTCTCATTTCTAAGCTTACATCAATTGACTTATGACATACTCTCACGTACGAAAATATGGGGTGTAACTAGTAAAAAGGATACGATGAAAATACCGAAGAAAATAAAGTAACGACAACAAAATTAATGAAAATATCCAAAGTTAAAGAAACAACAATAGTAATACAGATGAAGAATAAGATAATAATAGAATAATACTAATAATACGGATATGAAGATGAGGGGCCATATAAGGTACTCTAAACTAGAACCATATTGTCCTATAGAAAAGAGAGAAATCGCTCAACTACCTACTAACATTCTATCATAATCCTCGACCTTCATCCTCTCCTATCTAGGTCATGTTATCGGCGAGCTGAAGATGTATCATGTTCTGTCCCGTCTAATTATCTCTCCCTAATTCTTCCACGGTCTACCTCTACCTTTCCTAGACCTATCACTGCCATGTACCATCTCAGTCTCGCTTTCCGCATCTTGCCCGCCACGGAGGCTACTTCCATCTTATCCCATATATTTTCGTTCCTAACCTTTTCTCTCATTTTATGCCCACGCATCCATCTAAGTATCTTCATTTGCTACTTTCATCTTCCGAATGTGTGGATACAGTTTAGTAAAGATAATTTAGCGTTGCATGGCAACCAATAAATAGCATAAAAATCTAAACTTATTCAAATTTGAGATGCACCAACTGCGATAATGATTTTAAAGATATATATGCTTTTTAAATATATTTACTGAGATATGGAAATTAATATGTTCTCTTTGAGCAGTCTTGAAGTGTATATGGCCTAGAAAAGTCACGCATAAAATTGTCATTTATTAAGTCAGCAACCTCGCGTGGAGGATTTGGGCGGGTTAAAAATGGGTCTGACAAAAACGGGTTGAATTGCATCCTGCCCATATAATATGGGTAAAATACGAGTTGGATAAAATATGAGTTAGGTAAAAAAATGGGCATGTATCCATTTTGTGTTATGCAGTTTTTAACAGATCGATCATGGATTGTGTGAATAAATTAAAAATGTAAAGTTTGTTATATAAATGAGAATGGAATGAGTAGAGTTTTGAGGGAGTAATAACATCCTCTTGTTTAACTTTTTGTTTTTTGTCTTTCTTCAATTTTAGCATGCCCTTAATCAATAAAACAAGTAACAAATATTAGCATTATAATAGTGTATCTGCACCTATAACCAAATGAATCATTATTGTCACACAAAGGTGATGATTAAAATGAACCAATTAGTGTTTAAGCAAAATTTATATAAAACTAGAAGTTACAAGTTTATCTGCTTCGAAATTTGTTCGGACAACTATTTGTAATACTGGTAGCTCAATTTTCTTGCTCGTCGAACTACTGCTTCAAACTTGCATGAATAAACCACAAACACTAAATAGCAAATTGAATGATATATCAAGAAAATTACATGAATAAACTACAAACACTAAATAGCAAATTCAATGATGTATCAAGACACGACTGAAGACTAGATTGCAAATGCAACTTTCCCAAGCATAGCAGCGAAATCTAGAACATCCTTCAACAATTGTCTCTGCTCACTCCATAGATGGGAAGGTTCCTCATTTTCAGAACTAAATTGACTTGTTGTATGATAGTTGCCAAGATGTACAAATCTTAGAATGAAACAAAAAACTGATAGGCACCATTGCCTTACATGAGCCATCCATAACTATATCTACACAACTTTACCTATCAATGCAAACTAAGTTTATCAAAATGCGGCTGAAGGTCTACCGCAATTTCATCCTCATCGGTGTCTTACTCATTGCTATCTTACAAAAACAAACAAGAAAAGGTAAAATTAATATATTGGAGCACTATTACAAAAGCACAAAATAAAGCAGTAATATAAATAGAATGGTTTACCTTCTTGTTCGCAAAGCCAATCTCTAGTACACAACTTTGCCTCCGCATTTGTAGGTAAAATAGAGCTTTGAAACTTCTCACTAATACGACCTCCAATGCTAAAGGTAGACTCCGAAGCAACAATGGAAATAGGTATACTCAAGACATCTCGTACCATCAATGAGAGTTCTGAAAACCTTAGTCTATTTTCGTTCCAAAAGGCAAGCACATCCAAAATTGGATTTGCTTTATGATCAAGATTAGGCTCCTCCATGTACAAATCTAATTTTGTGTTTTACCTCGACCAAACTCCAACTGGTTCGCAAACACATCGAACTCCTCAAGATCATCCCTTGCTTCATAGATACATCTACCATAAGCATACTCCTCCAATAAGGAAATGAGGTTGAAGGTACCAAGTAGTCTCGGAACAACAATTGCAAATGATCTTCAAAAATTTTACCCTCGCATCAGCAGTCGCACGATCAATTTTGGAATAGCAAAATTTCACAAACTTCATTTTATATATTGGATCAAGGACAATGACAAGTGATAAGATCTTACAGTGATAAGATCTTACTGTAAGATATTTTAAACTTCCTTAACATTAATGTAGCTATCTCATTCATAACTAGGTCACTACTATTTGTTTCTTCCTCTAACAACATTTGAATTTTCATACATTAGGAAGATACAAATTGAAAGTTGGATATTTGCTTCCGGAAAATAATGTAGTGATATCATAAAATGGTTTCAAAAACTTAGTAACCGTTTCTACCCTTTTCCATTCCTCCTCAGAAAGAGTATATTTATCAGTATCAACCAACTTATATTGAATATAAGCTTGCTGGTAGAGGAGAGCACTTTCAAGCATTTGAAAAGTAGAATTCTAACAAATAGTCATATCTTGGCGAAGCTTCTCTGAGCACAGTAGCCCAATATTCCTAATGCATTCCACAAACTTAAAAATTCTTCCTTCCGAATGTTTAATATGCTTAACACCTTCTCTGATTTTTACAATAGATGCATCAGCTTTTTCCAAACCAGCCTTCACTATTAAATTCAATATGTGATTCCCACAACGAACATGAAAGAACTTTCCATCACAAACTAGTGAACGCCTCAAAGATAAATGTTCTTTTAAAATATCAACCACACCTCTATTGCAACTGGCATTATCCAAAGTAAGAGTGAAGATCTTCTTTTCAATGTCCCATTCTTTTATATACTCAATTAGTAAAGTACCTAAAACTGAACCAGAATGTGGAGGGGGCACATGACAGAAAATCAATACTCTTTTTCGACGAATCCAATTCATATCAACATAATGAGCAGCTAAACACATATAGCCATTTGATCCTACAGAAGTCCACATGTCTCAAGTCAAACACACTCCTACTAGGAATCGCAGCAAGCCCATTCTTTAGAAATTCTTTTTCCCTATCATACATTTTCAAAATATCATACTTTGCGGTATTTCTTGAAATGGTTTTGACAGTTGGATTTAAGTACAAATGGATATCCCTATTTTCTTTATGCTCGGCAAAGCTGAAAGGATAATTATGCTTCAGAATACCCACATACAATTTCTCATGATATATTGCTTCATCAATTGGCTCATACCTACGCTCTTGTGTATTATTTATGTGTGCATCAATATGTCGCTTCAAATTTGAAGTTCCAAACATAGAAGCTGCTACATAGATCATCTTACATACCTTACATTTCCCTTTCACCAACACTAGCACGAGGTAATTTTCAAAAAGTATTCCAAACAGCGAAGGTATTTTTTTAGCTCGTTTTGTTGGGACTGACGAACTAACATCACATGAATCCTCAATAGCCTCCTCATTAACCTCCATAGACATCTCTGCCTAACATAGAAAGCAAAAGTTTAAAATATAACACTCGCATATTTGGACTAATTACTAAACTCATTCTTGAGATGAAATTTCTTAGTGAAATAACTTGAGGAATTTTATAACTTAAATTTGGGAGAAACACAAAACAGAGAATCTGCTACATCCCATATTTCTATACAATAAAAGTGAAATTTACACTGCAATATTTTATGACTAGTGTACTAATACATATTTTCTTTAGTCACCTCAAGATCATAGAGACTTAGTTTCCATGAGGAAATAGCATACATTTTGCCAAAATTGAGTCAATATAAGCTAGCAATTTGAGGACTAGAAAATACAAGAACTTCCTCAAGTTCAGCGTTAGATTCATCTCCACACAATGACTCTTTACCATCTGGCCTTTTAGCATAAGAAAGTCCCAATCTTGACTTAGCAAGTTAGCATACAATACTCCATAAAAATCATAACTTTATACCGTATACAGTTAGAATTTTTATAGAAAAAGAATTCCACTAAACATGATAAAAGAACTTTTATATATATTACTCAAAAGAAAGACGAAATTTGTTGTTCAAACTAACACCAAAATTAGATGTGTGTTGATCTTTAATTCTTTTTGGAATGATAAAATAAATAAGAACTTCTACTTATTTTTAGAGTCAAGCACCAACCCTATCCCCAATATTTCAAAAAAAAAAAAACGAAGAAAAAGG
Organism: Nicotiana knightiana; assembly: GCA_005239525.1. Taxonomy (NCBI): domain Eukaryota; kingdom Viridiplantae; phylum Streptophyta; class Magnoliopsida; order Solanales; family Solanaceae; genus Nicotiana; species Nicotiana knightiana. The sequence continues at coordinate 42,034 of ML408392.1, read as the reverse complement.
GGGAGGCGGAGAAAGAAGGTTCCTGGGAACTGGGGAAGAGAGGTTACCCATAAAGAGATTGATGAAGAGAAATTGTATGTCGAAGGAGACGAAGATTAATGTTGGAAAATGATGAGAGGTTGACAAGTCGTGAAAGTAGCGTAGATTTTACCAACCCGTATATTACCCAACCTTTATCCCACAAATACCCATATTTTATGGGTAAAATATGGGCTGAAGCCCAACTGTGACCCACTTAAAATATCACTCATCCAGCCCAATAAAAAATGGGCGGATTGGGTGGCACTACTAAAAATCTGGGAAAAAGCGACCACCAAAAGAGACAAAAGATGGTCGCTAAACAGTGAAAAAGCGACCAAAATGAGTCCAACAGGGCTTGGTCGCTATTTTGTTAGTCCCTTTATATTAGGGACCAAATATTTCGGGTATAAATATAGCGACCAACTTTGATCGCTTTAATATTTTAATAATATAAATTTAGCGACCAAAGTTGATCTCTATAGTTAAATTACGTTATTTATTTATTTATTATTATTCAAAATATAGCGACCAACTTTGGTCTGTAAAACAAATATTATATTTTTAAATCTGGAATATAGCGACCAAAGTTGGTCGCTTTTCTTAAATTTTTTTAACTTTCTTTAAACATAAGCGACCAATTGATAAGCAACCACAATTGGTCGCTAATATATACAATTTAAATTTTTTTATACATAAGCGACCAAAATTGGTCGCTAATTCCCAGAATTTTTTTTTGTAACAGAATAGCGACCAAGGTTGGTCGCCTTTTAGGAAATCTTGGTTAATAAGCGACCAACCTTGGTCGCCATTTTCCAGAAAAAAAAAAATTAAATAGAAAAGCGACCAACTTTGGTCATTTTTCTGGGTATAATTTTAGCAGAAACTGCCTGTTTTGGCAGCTACACCACCTGCCAGCATACCAAATTTCCTATTACAAGCAACAACAACAATACCAACAATTAAACCCATAACAACACAAAAACAACAACAACAACAATAACACAACAACAACATTAAAACCAACAAAATATAAAGTTCAATAGAACTAACACATTAAGCTAACAAAACTAAGTTAACACTTATTACAAGCCCATTCGAAAAGCGATTTTATTGTCTAGTTCAAAGTATATAAAAGTACTCAAGGACTGTTTCATTCAACATCATTATCATCACCGTCTGATGAATCTTCATTATCAAGACGGTAATGAGAATGGTCATTTCGTGGAGGACGAGAATAACGATCACGGGGAGGATGGGAGGAACTAGCACGGGGAGGACGGAAGGAACGCTCACGTTCAAGTTGAGCCTCTGGCGATGACTCGCGAGACCGGGGAATCGGAAAAGCTCCAGAAGCTAGGAGAGCTTTGAGCTGAGCTTGCATGCCATGGTACTGAGCTTGCATGCCAACGTACTGAGCATCTCTAAGCTTTTCTCTTTCCTTGGCAGCTTCTAGCTCGGATGTGAGCTTTGTCACAGTCTCCCGCATAGCGGAGAGGCTCTCCCCACGAAGTTGCTCGCCTTGCGAGGAAGTCCCTATTCCTTGCATTCCACAGTGATAGCGATGGAACTTCTTAGTAGGAAGCCCGTATACCTTCCCCCATTTTGCACCGCCAGCAGCCTCCATCCATATTCTTTCAGCATCCTCGTCCGAAAGTTGGATTGCCTCGCCCGACTCATTAGGTGGCTGACTGCGTATGAATTCATCCACGTCAGCTGTGAAGCGATCCTATAAGAAAAATTACATTGAATTAGTATTTCAAAATTTATATAAGTGTAAATCAAAATACTTAATGAAAAGTGAAAACTTACATGTACAGTCGAGGCTCGGCCCTCGACCCACCTTTCTTGATCCGTCTCTTTCTTCTTCTTGACAATATAAGTCTCTTTGAATAACTCATCTTGCTTCATTGGATGCCCCAACTTCTTTTCTTGAAAACTCATTAATTTTAGTTAATAAACAGAATAGATATACTTTGAAAATTAAAATTAATTAAGCAATTACGTACCAATCTTCTTTTTATTGTCCCTTAGCTGATCGCACCTCCAGTGTGCAAGGAGCCTCCCTTCTCGGATGCGTGAGCTTTCTTTACTTTTTCGCTCTTCTGTAAGAAGGTTGCGGTAAGTCATTGCCTTTGCAAATCCTCCCATAAATGTTGAAGCAACCAGCCAGGCTTCTTGTTGAACTGTCTAGCTTTGGAGAAACTATGCGACAACCGCTTCCGAGCTTTGAGATTAAAATTTGCAGCCACTTCCGCGCTATAGCGGTGTTCCCATACACACTTGCTCTGTATTTCAAAAGTTAAATATTATATGGAAATATCATAAATATAAATAATTATACTGCTTAAAAGAACATTTATACCTTATATTCATTGAAAATTTGCTCCTTCAGTGTGAATGGAAATTCACTCCAACTCGTATAGGGGGCATCAAAAAGCTTTCTGGTGGCTTTGGTGATTATCCTCGTAGTAATATTACTCGGGATGAACCTGCAATTTAACAAAAACGGAGGACACATTAATATCTTAGTACAAACTGTACAAAATAATAAACGTAAAAATAATAAATTACTCTTACCCATCACCCTCAGGGACTATGATGATCCTGCCATACTGATCATAATGCACCTCCTCGACATCATCAGCATTATCGTCCGAAACTTGTACATTAGAGGCATGTGTGGAAGGTGTAGGGGGGTCAGAGCTACTATCTCGCAGGTGAATACCTGAAATAGATAGAGTCCCTGATGAAGATGGATGTGATCCCTGTGACTGCGACAAAGCTGGATCGATCGCAAGTGGTTGTGACACTGATGGCTGTGACCCCGTGGCTGTGACACGGATGGATGTGATCCATGTGGTCGTGAGGAAGATGGATTGTATGATGGACGTACATTCCTATGTCCCTGTGGTGAAAGACCCGATGTATGCACAAAGACGTAGGGCTGGTGATGTTGTGGAACCTCATAATAGCCATCGGGGTGGAGGATAAGACATAGGCGCAGGCATCGGCATCTCTGAAGAGGGTGGAAAAGATGGAGGATTATCTTGTACCCTCCTCTTTCCCTTACTAGCCTTTTGTCGACCCCGAGAACCAGTAGGGTCATCGTTACCTCGACCCTTGCCTGTCATCTGCATAATATAATACATATTTAGATTGAAACATATAATAAACTAGCTATAAAACGAGAGTTATTAAAGAAACCAACTTTTTAAAGATCATCTATGTATTGTTCCTCGTCCGAGAATTCTTCTTCCTCACTAGTTTGAGCTTCATCAGTTGATTCCACTTCCTCATTTTCTATAATTGTTACTACACCTATATCAACTTCTTCCAATATGTGTGCAGGATGTTCCAAATCATTTTCTAAAAGTTCGTCCACTATTTGGTGAACACTGGAGATATCGTTTTGATAAGCAACATCTAACACATTCTCGACTTCCACCCTACCTACAAGCTTAGTTTTAATTACAACCCACCAATCGGACTTATTCCGCCGCAATGGATAAGGAGCATAATACACTTGCCTAACATTATGTGAAATTATGAAAGGATCATAGCGATCATACTCCCTAGTATGATTAACCTCAATTATGTTGTATTGGTTGTGTACTCTTGTACCTCTTGTTGGATGTGGGTCAAACCACTTGCATCTAAAGAGTATCAATTTCTTATATGGCCAACCTGCATATTCTAGTTCAATTATTTCTTTGAGCACACCATAATAATCAATATCTCCAACTTGATTGCCATCACCTCCTTGAACCCACACCCCGCTGTTGTTGCTATTTTTATTTTTAGAGCAATCCTCTGTATGAAACTTATAACCATTCACAACGTACTTAGACATTGTTGTGACCTGAAGCCCAGGTCCCCAAGATATATCTTTCAAAAATTGATTTACACCATTATTTGGATCATTTACCTACATATTGTTAAAAAAATTCATAAGTTAGCGTAACTTCCAAACATTGTTTACCTACATAGTGTTAGAATATTATAAGGATAAACTTACAAATTGTTTGAACCACGTATCAAATCCCGTATATACAGCATCATGGCCAAATTGACCCACGAAGTGACTGTGACACATCAAATATTTTTAGTAGTTGCATTGAGATGTAATCACATTAAATTTTATATTTTGATAACTACTAAATCAATACTTACTTGAGAAATGGTACAACTTCGGGACAATTTAGTAACACATGAAGTGTAGCAGACTTATACTCCATATCACTCAAACTTCTCTTTCTAACATCCTTAGAACATTGGCCTGGTTGATTGAATATGGACATAGGCGGATATAATGGATCATTCACACATTCGACCGTGTTCCTATTGGGCCTATTCCTAGCACATCTCACCTTACTCTCAAAATAAGAAGAGCAAAAATGAGAAGTTTCCTTTGCAAGATAAGCTTCGAATATAGATCCTTCAATCCTATTCCTCTGCTTAACAAATTGTTTGCATTTTCCAATTGTCCTACATAATTTCAGGTTAGCCAAGAACATTCACATAAAACAGAAAATTACATGAAACTTATAATATTACCTCCCAAAGGGATACATCCATCTGTATTGAACAGGCCCCCCAAGTCGTGCCTCGTGTACAAGGTGGATTGGAAGGTGTTCCATCACATCAAAAAAACCACATGGAAACATCTTTTCCATCTTAGTAGATGTTACACGAATGTTATGATCCATCCAGAGTAGGTTTTCTTCCCTTAATGTCGAAGAACACAAGTCTTTGAAAAACAAACTAATCTCTGTGATGGGTTTCCAGATTCTTTCAGGAAAACCACAAAATGCAATAGGCACTAAGGTCTCCATGAAAACATGACAGTCATGACTTTTCAAATGGCTCAACTTCCCTACCTCTATATCAACTTTTTTTCCAAGATTCGACGCATAACTGTAACGCCCGGCCGATCGTTCTGTGAGATTAACCCTGTTTCCCCCATTTCTGCTTTATCATATATTTTTAGCCTGTTTATGTTGTGTTGGGTCAATTGGTTTGGGTTCGAAGTGGTCATGGTAAGAATTGAGGCATTTAGTCTCTTAAAGTAGCCTAATAGTTGAAAAGGTCAACTGAGAGTTGTCTTATTGGTGAACGACCTCGGAATGCATATTTTATGGCTCAGATAGCTTCATTAGGTGATTTGGGACTTAGGAGTGTGTTCAGAAAGAAATTTTGATGTCCGGTGTAGAATAAGGCTTGAATTGGCGAAAGTTAGTTTTTGGCGATTTCCGGTCGGCAGTGGAAAATAGGTTATCGGGGTCGGAATGGAATTCCGGAAGTTGGAACAAGTCCGTAGTTTCATTTATATTTGTGCAAAATTTCAGGTCAATCGGAGGTGTTTTGGTTGGTTTCGGCATCGTTGGCGAAATTTAGAAGTTTCAAAGTTCATAGGTTTGAATTTGATGTAATTTTGGGTTTTTCATGTTGTTTTTGGTGTTTTGAAAGCTCGACTAAGTTTGAATGATGCTATAGGGTGTGTTGGTATATTTGGTTGGGGCCCCGAGGGGCTCGGGATTGATTTCGGATGGTTGGCGGAGATTTGAACTTAGGAATTTGCAGCAAATGGCTGCTGGTGTAAAGCTTCTGGTATGGCCACACCTGCGGATGGGTAGCCGCAAGTGCGACGCTGCAGGTGCGACGCCGCAGGTATGAAGGTCCATGCGCAGGTGCGAAAGGAGGCTAGACAGGAGGAGTCCGCAGGTGCGTAGAGTTGGTCGTGCCTGCGAAGACACATGTGCGAAGAAGATATCACTGGTGCGAGAATTGGTCCGTTAGTGGGATTTCGCAGGTGCGCACCTGGGACTGCAGGTGCGGGTACGCAGGTGCGAGGAAAGGTCCACAGGTGCGGATTAGCTGGGCAGAACAGTATAAAGGAGTGCCTCCGTGAAATTTTGGTTATTCCACCATTGTTGCATGCGGTTGGAGCTTATTTGAGGGAAAATTGAAGAGAGAATTCGAGGGTCTTCAGTGGAGGTAAGTTCCCGGATTTTAAAAGTCATTTCTACGCTATTTTGTTCGGATTAGGCTTGTAATTTGAAGGATTAAAATAGCAAAAGTTTTGAAAAATGGGAGGAGGTTTGGAAAATTCTTTTGGCGATTTGGGTAGGCAATTGTGGTCCGATTGTGGTGTTTTTGGTATGTGTAGAATCGTGGGAGGACGAGGTTTCTAGTGATGTAAATTTTATCAAATTCCAAGACGTGGGCCTGGGGCTCGGGTTTGGCCGAATTTTGATATTTTTGTATAAATGGATAGTTTTCGATTGGGTTGTGTTCCTTTAGGATATATTGATGATGTTAAATTGGTTTTGGTTATATTCGGAGCAATCGGGAGCCAATTTGAGGGGCAAGAGCATCACAGATTAGTGTTGTAGCCCGGTGGAGGTAAGTAATGGTTATAAATCTTGTCCTGAGAGTATGAAACCCCAGACATCATATTTCTCACTGTTTTTAGAATGGCGCACATGTCGGATGACGAGTAAGTGGCGCACACTGATTTTTGGATTGGACTTGGTCCTTCCCGCGGAAACTATTGAGTTGCGTATTTTACTCTAAATCATATGTTAAACTGTGTTCTAAAGACTATTGTTGTATTTGGGCTATAAGCCATGTTTGGGGCCTCGTGCCGACTTGTTTAGACCCCTTGGGGGCTTTTTACTGCTATTTCCTCACCGTTTATTGATGATTTCACTCAGTCACATTGTGCTTACTATTTTCGAAACTCAGCCTGCTTTACAGTACTTTGAGATTTGAAAATGTTGTTTTGGGTCAAGTATCCCGTTTTACTGATACGCCTGAGGGGCTTTTGAGAGGTTCTGACTGGGTGAGGCCGAGGGCCTGATTGTGAGGATATGATATGCCACGAGGTGGCTTGATATTAGAGCTTGGGCTGAAGGAACCCCTCCGGAGCCTGTACACCTCCCTAGTGAGCGCAGGTACCTACTGATTGCTGAGTGTTGAGTGCTGAGTGATTGGGAGGCATGAGTGACAGTGAGGTTTCCTGAGGGGCTGATACTGAGTGGCTGTGAGGTGCTGAGTGATGTTCTGCCCTGGGGGCGATTTATGATTCATGTTTTTGCCCGAGAGGCTATTTATGATTTATTTCATTTTCATACTAAATCTTTTAGTTTGAAATTGTTGAAAAATACATTTTTCAAAGGATTTTCTGAAGTTGGTTTTAAGGCATGATGATTTCATATATCTATGTATATACTGTTAGAAAGAAAGGCTGTGCATATTATGAATTGATGATATTAATTTTTATGTGTTTTCTTGCTGCTTAGACTTGATTTATTTTCATTACTACTGAGTTGGAGTACTCACATTATTCCCTGCACCCCTGTGTGCAGATTCGGGTGCAGATACCGAGCATTAGCTATCAATTCCGTGCGGAGCTGGAGTTCGGGATATAGAGGTAGCTGTTCAGCGTTCGCATGTTGTATCCAGCTATTCATTCAGAGGTTTTGTATTATAATAGCATACCTTTTGGCATATTTTTCTTAGATGCTCATGACATGTTGACTCCGAGTTTTGGGGTTGGTTTAACTGTTTATTGGCCTAACGTATCTAGTAAATGCCATATACTTTATGAAATGCTTGAAATTGGTTGGGATTTGGAAAGAAACTGTAAATAAGTGATTATTGTGTAGTCTCGTTCCACGATAGGCGCCATCATGGCCGATTTTTGATTTGGGGCCATGACAATAACCCTCAGGCATATTCAATTTCGTTACCCAATCACAAATTTTCCGTCTTTCTTCCAAAGTGAATTTGTAACTTGCTTTGGGCTTGAATATTTTACCATTATTTTCTGTCTGCAAGTATAATTCAGGCCGCCTGCAATATTCTTGTAAGTCCATTCTAGCCTTCGGGTTATCCTTTGTCTTACCTTTAACATCTCTCGCTGTGTTGAACAAATTGTCAAAATAATTCTTCTCAATATGCATGACATCAAGGTTGTGATGAAGAAGATTATCCTTCCAATAAGGCAACTCCTAAAATATACTTTGTTTCGTCCAATTATGAGTAATGTCGTATCCGGGGAATCTATAAGGTGGAGTTTCAGTAACTTCACTGAAGTTCTGGACCCTCTCCCAAATTTTCTCACCTGATAGTATCGGAGGTGGAGAACATACTCCATTTTATTCTTTTTGAATGCATTTTTCATCCTTCTAAACTCATGATCAGGAGGCAAGAATTGACGATGACAATCAAACCATGATTGCTTTCGGCCATGTTTCAAAGTGAACGCTTTACTATTTTCCATGCAGTAAGGACAAGCTAGCTTACCAGCAGTCATCCACCCAGACAACATTCCATACGCAGGAAAATCGTTAATTGTCCACATTAAATTAGCACGCAAATTGAAATTCTGCTTGGTTGATATGTCATATGTTTCAACACCATCGTACCACAATTGTTTTAGCTCATCAATCAAAGGTTGCAAATATACATCAATCAAACTTTTCGGATTACGTGGACCGGGGATAATACAATTTAAGAATATATATGGACTAGTCATGCACAACTCGGGTGGTAGATTATAAGGTGTAAGAAAGACAGGCCAACATGAATATGGTGTCGCAGATACAGAAAAAGGCGTGAAGCCATCCGCACACAGACCTAATCGAATGTTCCTTGGTTCACTAGCAAAATCTGGATATGTCCTATCAAAGTGCTTCCAAGCTTCTCCATCTGAAGGATGACACATAACACCAGGTGGTCTTCTATTTTCAAAGTGCCATCTCATATGAGAAGCAGAACTCATCGAAGCATATAACCTCTTTAACCTAGGTATAAGAGGTAAATAATGCATCGCTTTGATAGCGACCATATTCCCGCTGGAAAGCCTCTTGAAACGAGGCTTGTCGCAAAATTTACAACTGTTTAAAGTTGCATCATCTTTATAATATAACATGCAACCATCTTCACAACAATCAATTCTCATTGACGAAAGTCCTAACTTAGAAACCAATCTCTTTGCCTTATCGAAATCACCAGGTAAGTTGATATCATGGTCAACTAGTTCACTCATAAGGTCAATTAAAGAGTCCATGGCTGCTTGAGAAATATTTCAATCAGATTTTATACCTAGTAATCTAACTGCAACAGACAGCTCAGAGTGCGGACTTCCTTCCCTTAATGGACGACTAGCTTCCTCTAACTGTTCAAAAAAACATTTTGCGTCATCATTAGGAGTTTGTTCAACATTTTCATTGGGCTCACCCCCAAATTGCATCCCAAAAGCATCCGCAACCATATCATGAATTCTAGAATCACGATTTGTATTCTCCACCGACCTACTACTTTCACCCGCAACCATGTTATGAAATCTCCCACTGCTACCATCGACCTCTCCATGATTAGTCCACACAAAGTAATTTGCTATAAACCCCTTCCTATAAAGATGAAGTCTAACTTTCTCCGGTTTTCCAAACCTCATACAGTCGCACCTAACACAAGGGCACCTAATTAATCATTTAATTTGGTATAGTGGAAATTCCATTGCACATCTAATAAAGTCATCAACCCCTTATACAAAATCCTCCCGCAATCCCCGCCGATTAGGATAATTCCTATTGTACATCCAAGTACGATGTTCCATCTATACAAATAAAACAAGAACAAATTAATTTAGTTAATTCATATCTTAATTTTTTTTAGTTAATTAATTTCATATCCTAAAGGTTCAACTCATATCCTAAAAGTTCAATTCATATCCTAAAATTTCAATTTATAAATTAAAATTCCAATACATAAACTAGAAGTCCAATTCATATCCTAAAAGTTCAATTTATATCCTAAAGGCTCAATTCATATCCTAAAGGTTCAATTCATATCCTAAAATTTCAATTCATATTCTAAAAGTTCAATTCATATCCTAAAGGTTCAATTCATATCCTAAAAGTTCAATTCATATACAAAAAGGTTCAATTCATATAAAAAAGGTTCAATACATAGAAAAAAGGTTCAATTCATAAATTAAATGTTCAATTCATATCCTAAAATTTTAATTTATAAAATAAATTTCCAATACATAAACTAAAAGTTCAACTCATATCTAAAAGTTCAATTCATATCCTAAAATTTCAATTCATACACAAAATTTTCAATTCATATAAAAAAGGTTAAATTCATATCAAAAAGGTTCAATTCATATCAAAAAGGTTCAATTCATAAATTAAATGTTCAATTCATATCCTAAAATTTCAATTTATAAACTAAAATTCCAATACATAAACTAAATGTTCAACTCATATCCGAAAAGTTCAATTCATATCCTAAAATTTCAATTCATACACAAAAATTTCAAGTCATATAAAAAAGGTTCAATTTATATAAAAAAGGTTCAATTTATATCAAAAAGGTTCAATTCATAGCAAAATGTTCNTTGCCTGCAAAATTTGGTGTCATTCCGAGTAGTATAGGTTGGTTCGGCGCATTGTTAGCGAAGTCAAGAAAACTTAAAGTTCCTAAGTTTGGTTCTAGGGGTTTTGAGGTGTGATTTTGAGTTTTAGCATTTTTTTGGGTGTTCCGAAGGCTCGAGCGAGTCCGTGTTATGATTTGGGGCTTGTTGGTATATTTGGACGGGGGCTCGGGTGGGCCCAGGTGCCTCCCGGACACCACACGAGGCCAAAAACCAGCTGATATAGCTGCTGATGCACCTGTTCTGGTGTTGACCGCAGGTGCGGTTGCCCAGTCGCAGGTGCGTGACCGCTCCTGCGGTCCCAGCCTCGCAGGTGCGACCCCCAGCGGGCAGGCCATTTCTCGCAGGTGCGGACAAAGTTCCGCAGGAGCAGAGCCACAGGTGCGGTCTCCACTCCGCAGGTGCGGTCTCCACTCCGCAGGTGCGGGCCCAGGCTTCCTCGTCCATTTTCGCAGGTGCGAGACTGCAGGTGCGGTCCTCGAGCCGCAGGTGCAGAAACACTGTCAGACAGTGTGTTTCTTAAACACGAGATTCTTCACTATTCCTTCACTTTTTCCTCCATTAGAACACCTTGAGAGCTTGGGAAAAGGGCTCAACGACTCAACCATTGAAAGGTAAGTAGATTCTATCCTAGAGTTAGTTAATGCATGCATTCTTAGTGGAATTTAACTACTTGATTAGTGAAAATTTAGGAATTTGGGTAGTAACCTAGGACCTTCGAGAATTTAGAAAATTACCCGTGAACTGGCTATGAAATCATTCAAAAATCGTATACTAATAATCCTTAGGTTATGGGTGAGTGTTTCCTTCAAAATTTTTTGGAATCCGAGCATGCGGGTCCGGGGTTGGATTTTAGGATTTCTTCAAGAATGTCGAATTTGATTTAGTAGTAGGAGGATTTCCATACTTTGAGCATAAATTGATGAATTTGTATAACATTTGGCTAGTTTCGAGTCCTCGGATGTAGAGTTCAGAGTTCCGGGCGTGTTCTTGGTCTGGGGAGTAGATTCGACACGAGGTGAGTCTCCTTTCTAACCTTGTTAGGGGGAAATTGTCCCCCTAGGTGATTTAAATGCTATATGTGATAACTGTGGGGGCTACGTACGTACAAAGTGATGAGAGTCCGTACGTAGCGGCTATTATTGTTATGTCGGGGTAGTTAGGCCTACACCATGCTTCATGTATTCCTTGAAATGAACTATATGCTTAGTGAATTAATGTTACATGCGGCTTGTTTCACTGAGATCATGGAATTAAAGAGATTTTTAGGATTTGATCACGAAAGTAATTTATAAAGAACAAATGTGTGGATTGCGTGTGCATGTGACCGCTTCGTAATTTACATTTCGCGAGCGGAGTGTTATTTCTCCCACTCTCATGGGAGCGGGCCATATGCCACGACGAGATTGAAAGATATATATATTATGGTTCGGGCCGTTCAACCCTTGACAATGCACAAATATGATCATTATGATGGCTCATGCCGGTTGTCCTTATCCTGTATGCGCATGTTAAATTGCTAAGAACTCTTTTTATGGATTTTGAGTGTTCAGATATATATATTTTTAAAGGAAAGAAAAGAATAATGAAGTAGAAATTGTATATTTACTTTCAGTATTTAATTGAATTACTATTATTTTAAATGTTTACTGCTTTTATCATCCGTGTATGTCCGTTACTGATGTTATATCTTGCTAATCATTTTTGTTGGACCTTAGTGAGTGTCAAGTCGACCTCTCGTCACTACCTCTTCGAGGTTAGGCATGATACTCATTGGGTACATATTTGTTTATGTACTCATGCTGCACTTCTGTACTTAATTATACAGGTTCTGAGGCTAGTGCATTTGGTTATCAGACCGGAGCTCGATTCTGATCTTAGTTGGACCCGACTTCACGGTGAGCTGCTTCTCCTGACGATCCTCGGCAGCACCATGGAGTTTTCTTTTGCTTATTTCTCGTTTATTTCTTTCAGACAGTGAGATTGTATATTATGTTTTGTATATTCTGTTAGTATGCCCGTATGACTTGTGACACTAGTTCCTGGCACACATGTAGTTGTTATTTTGGTTTGCGGGTCTCTATATATATATATATATATATATTGGCTCATTCCTCTTTTTGACTGCTTTTGGTAAAAATGACTTGCTATCTTTTTCAATTAATGTTTGAACTTTAAAAACTTGGCACGTATTGGGATGTTTAACCAAGCATGGGAGAAATCCTTAGAAAGTTAAGTGTGGGCTTGCCTAACCCTGGTGTTGGGCACCATCACGACCTGAGTTAGCATTTTGGGTCGTGACATATATGTATAACACTTGTAAATTGATTCATCGACTTATAACCTACTCAGATGCATCATTGAATATTAAAAACAAAACGTCTCGACTTATATCTCTCTCTCTCTCTCTCTCTATATATATATATATATATATAACACGCTTCGTTGTACAATTGTAACTACATATATAGCATGTAGAGTATATTTTAGTGTATTCATCTCTTGTATTACAAAAGTGTTAACGGATTACATTTGTATTATTTAGATAGTAATATAAAAGTGATTTTTAATTTTGACCAATGTTGACCTTAAAAGCGACCAACTTTGGTCGCTAATTATCCAGAATTTAAAATTAGTGACCAAAGTTAGTCGCTAACGTATTTAGAATAATTATTTAATAATTTTCTCCAATTTAGCGACCAACTTAATTCGCTTTTCTTGACAGACCAATTTTGGTCGCAAATTGTTGGTCGCTTTTTCCCGAATTTTTAGTAGTGCATGTGCATCGCCATTATAGTTGTTTGATAGTTGTCTATTACATGGATGGATACTACTTATTCCAATTGAGTATACTACTTATCCCAATTGAGTATACTACTTATCCCAATTGAGTTTTCTGTTATATNAGACACTTCACTGTAATACTATAACGTATATATAACTTGTTATAGTATATGTTAGTGTGTGTATATATATAAACACACACTTCGTGCTGCTTTAACTATATATATAAACACACACTTCGACTTATAACCTAGTGATGAATGAATGTAATTCATTAACTCTATTATAATACAAATAATGAATACAATATCATATACTATAACATGCTATATATGTAGTTAAAGCAGCACGAAGTGTTATATATATATATATATATACATGAAGCGCTAGGAACACAGGGTCGGGTTATTTTAGGAATTTATACACTTGTAAATTGATTCATCGACTTATAACCTACTCAGATGCATCATTGAATATTAAAAACAAAACGTCTCGACTTATATCTCTCTCTCTCTCTCTCTCTATATATATATATAACTACATATATAGCATGTAGAGTATATTTTAGTGTATTCATCTCTTGTATTACAAAAGTGTTAACGGATTACATTTATATTATTTAGATAGTAAATATAAAAGTGATTTTTAATTTTGACTAATGTTGCCCTGAAAAGCGACCAACTTTGGTCGCTAATTATCCAGAAATTAAAATTAGCGACCAAAGTTGGTCGCCATATCTAAATCAAATTTATTTTATATTTTATATAATATTTAAAATAAAAATATAATTGTTAAACGTTAGAACTGGATCCCAGATTAGCGACCAAAATTGGTCTCTATCAGATTCACCTTTCTTAAGCGACCAACTTTGGTCGCTAATTTTAAATTATATTTATTTGTATTTTATAATTTTTTAAATTTATAATATAATTATTAAAATTTTATAATTGGGTCCCAGATTAGCGACCAAAGTTGGTCTCTATTTGCTGTCCCTTTCGTAAGCGACCAACTTTGGTCGCTAATTTTAAATTTTATTTATCTATATTTTATAATTAAATAATATAATTATTAAAATTTTATAACTGGGTCCCACTTTAGCGACCAAAGTTGGTCGCTAATTTCAATATTTTTTTGACCAACCAAGTCTGACCAGTCCGGTCAATATTTTGACCACATTATCGACCAACCTTGGTCGCTAAAGTATTTAAAATAATTATTTAATAATTTTCTCCAATTTAACGACCAACTTTGGTCGATTTTTTTGACAGACCAATTTTGATCGCAAATCCTTGGTCGTTTTTTCTCGAATTTTTAGTAGTGCGGGCTAATAAAATCTGGGTCTATTTTACCAGCATGTGTACAAATGCAGGAGTTGATCTTAAGAGTGAGAGTTGAGTTTTGAACAAATATGTTCAGTCAGAGTTCTAGGTAATCCACATTATTCTGTATGTGCCATTTTCTTGTATTTGTTTGGACTATGTACGAGACACACTTGAGCTATACTACAGTTTTGAGTTGTTCCATGGGTATGCTCATCTTATATATACGAATTGAGTTATAGAATTATGTAGAGCAAATTCATTTAGAGGTGCAAACCACTAGATGTTGTTCACAAACCTCTTGCTGGATCGTGACACTGCCGTTTACATTTATAGCAAAAATGTAGACGTGGACATATCTTTAAAGTAATCAGTCGAAAACCATCAAAGATTATTACATTCATCTCATTTTATTTCGTCTTGTCTTTATTGCAAAAGTCAAATAGTAATTTTTTTAATTTAAATTTTTGTATAATTAGAAAATCAAATATGAGAAACTAGGAGGAAATGAAAGGACTACTGAAAAGAGAGTATAAAATTGAAGAGATAAATTGGATGGTCTAGAGAAAATTAATATTACAAAATTGTTTTTTTATTTTTATTTTATTTTGTATTTCGTTGAGAAATGCAATTAAGTATACCATTCACAACATTGTATTTTTGTTCTTGTTTCCTTTTCTTAATTTTTCTTTTGCTTCTGTCCTTGAAGCCAATCAATGTTTAAGTTACATGTGCAAACCTAATAAGCTGATGAAGCTTTACCTGATGAAAGCAAAATATCTCTTTTGCTTACATAGTGAAAGCAAAAATAATAATAATAATAATAATAATAATAATAATAATAATAATAATAATAATAATAATAATAATATTATCTCTTTTCTTGAAACTTTTTGAATAATTGGAATCATAAAGGGTGGCGAATAGCTTACCAAAAAACCCAAAAGTGCTACAAGAGTTTCGAATCTGAAAGATTTTTGGTCTCTTATTATCTTTTCATAAATATCCTTTTCGTTGTCACTTAAGAGAATTCTTTATAATGTTTCTTGTCCTTCATCGTCCAGGTGTACGACGTTGTATTCACTATTTTAAAACATGTAATCTACGCCACCATTCAATATCCTCTTTTTTGGGGGGGGGGGGGGGGGAGGGGGGATACGTGATATTATATTTGTAATAAAAATAATTGCGGGGCGAGAACAACATTATCGTACCTGTCAAACCAGTAGAAGAATTGTTGAACTCACCACCAAAAGAATTTTCCCATGTCGAACTTTGAATCTCTTGGAAACAAAGTTAGAATTTCATGAACTAAATGTCTTCTTATGTTGATTGAGAAGAGATTTTTGATCCCACTCTTACTTTTATCTCTATTGTCTATCAGAAAAGAAGAAAGCGTGTGTTTGTATGGAGAGGGAAGATAGCAGTTATGGGAAAACTGCTCCCACTACACTTAAACTTGTAATAACCTCTTTGAAGAGCCCCGCTACACTTAAACGTATAGCAACCTCTCTTTAAAGAGGTTATATCAAACCCTATCCCGTCTAATATTCTTTCTTTTCCAAATGAGTTGGGCAGCCTCACGGAGCGACCAAATACCTGGGTCCAATATCCAACAATATTGAGCCTTGTTACAGAACCAAAAGTAGTACATTGAAGACGCAACTTTTCAAGTCTAGCCAAATTATTACAAACACCTTCCGAAATATTTTTAATAAAGTTCACTTTTCTTTCTAGTACTCTTGTCCCATTTAAGCTTAATTAATAATGCGTATCTACTTAATTGCAGACATATTAACTTGATGGCTATTGGAAAGGATCAAAAGAATAGGCAAACTCATGAGGTAGAGACACTGAGTTCAAAATGAGTGTATTTCTTATATACGTATATATATATATATATATATATATTTTTTTTTTTTTTTTTTACATGTTTATACATAGTTTAAACCACAAACAACAAGTTTAGTAGAACATACTAGATCCACCTTGGATTAAATATTAAATAGTTATTATTGCTGAAGTTGATTTTCTTTGAAAGTGTATACGATTATAAAATTCTACCTACAGTAATATGTATGATCTATGTGTTACATGAAAAATATACAAAGTCATATGAAGGGAAGGGAGACACATTGCTGCAGGAGTGACTCCACTAACAGAAAGAAGATCTTTGGCTAAAACTTTTTGTGTTTCTATATGTTAGATTGTTGAACAATAAAATCGTTCCATGTCATTGCGGCAAACACCAATACAAGAACATGAGGTCAATACAAACAAATATCATCCATCTCCACCCAAAAACGTGCTTGATATCATATTGAAGCTTGAGCAGTTTGAAACAGGATTAAAACAAGAATCTTACTTTGCCATTTATAATTATCAAAGTGCACAGCTCATCTCCTTATCTGCAAAAAGTTTAATTAACTAAAGAATATCGATTAATGAATCCATCACAGTAGCCCAATAGTAACTTGGCCTCTTGTTGTTGGTGTATAATATCTAACTTTTCATTAAAAATGACTAGGCTTCTTATTGTTGGTGTATAATATCTGACATTCATTAAGAATATCTCTGAATGGCATGTCCCATTCTCTTTCCGCTTGCACTTTTATGCATCAAAACGCCCTTCGAATAAAAACAACATGCAACAATTCGATAAGTCGTTTTGAGTTCTACCTTTTCATTTCATGATTTGAGACCTTACATAGTGTTATTGATGATTTATGGCTTGCGTGCATGGTCCGTTTTGATATTTAATAAGTTTAAATGCGATTTTTCGAGGAAAACTTAATTTTGAAACGTAGAAGTTATTGGAGTTGACCACAGTCAACATTGTTTGTAAACGATCTCAGATCGGTATTTTAACGACTTGAGTAGGTACGTATGATGATTTTGGACTTGTATGCATATTTGATTGGGATCCTGGGTGACCCGAGGTTGTTTCGGTGCTTATTGTGAAAAGTTAAACATTTGAAGTTATGAGCTTTGAAGTCTTTGAATTTTGAGTGGGGCCCTAGGGCCTCGAGTGAGTTTCGGGGTGGTTTTCGGCTAATTTGCACAATTTGCAGTAGCTGATGTACTGCTGACGTGTTTTGCAATGCATTGTGTCCAATTTTGATACAAATCTAGTACTTTTAGGTGGAATATTGGGAGTTTGGGAAAAACCTATGAGGGTTAAATTTTGCGATTTGGACCTCAATTTGTGTCAAATTTTGATACAAATCACATATTTAGACTTGGGGGAGAACGGGAAAATGATTTCGACCATGTGGCCTCGGGTTGACTTTGCGGTGACTTTCCAAAATATGTTAAAGATTGAACCTTTTTGATACTAGGATAGTTTCTAAAGCTTGTTTTGACATATTTGAAAAGTAATTGGCTAGATTCGACTCGTTTGGAGGTTTGTGCCAAAGGAAAGGCGGTGTTGGAGGGTTGATTTGTGTCGGAAAGAGGTAAATATTTTGATTAAACTTGATTTGAGGGAACTAGGATATTATTGTGTCTAATTTCTATGTGTTATATGTATTGGGGCGGTGTATATGCAAAATGATGAGTCGTTTGCCAAGGGTTAAACTTTCAGGTAGAACTAGCCTTATTTAAACTATGTTTTTTATGTATCATGTCTTACTTGCTTTAAATAGATCGTGAAATTTGTTGATGTTATCTTTGATTGTAACTATTTTGAAATTGTATAATATTGAGCGTTCGAAATTCTTGAAATGTTCGATTGGCTAATGGTACAAAAGTGGGGGATATTTCTCTTGCGCGATATGAACTACTTAATCATTTTGTTGATTATGTTGTTGCTCTTCATCTTGTTTAGTACTGATTTTACGTGTTCTTGGTAAGGATGAGTGCTATGCATGAGGGGTGTTTATGTGCTGTGAGGTTGAGAGATATTGCATGGTGGGTGTTTCGTGCTTGTGAGAAAGAGTGATATTGCACAATGAGTGTTTTCGTGCTTTTTTGTTGTTACCTCATTTTCCTTGCTTTGACTATGCGGATTGAGGACTTAGCTAAATAGTTCCGTGGTTGTTTTGAAATTTTTGTTTGGAGTTGCTTGTGGAAGCTTAAAATGTTGTTTAGCTTAGTCGTTTCCTTTATTATCTTCTCGTTTTATATCTTCTTGCTACTATACATGTTATCTCTCCTGTTATTTACCTTGTCGCCTTACTTGCTACTTTACTTTCCATCTTATTTGTTATATCTCTCGTTATTTTCTCATTACTTAACTGCACATGCTTATATGTAGGCGTCTTGTCCTAGCATTGTCACTATCCCGTCCGGGTTAGGCTTGACACTTACAGAGTACATTGAGCCGGTTGTACGCATACTACAGTTCTGCATTACTTGTTCAGAGTTCGGTGTTGGACCTAGTGGCACTTGGAGTATGGGTTAGCTTAGCTTGCTCGATTGAGGAGACTCGAGGTAGAGCTGATGTAACGACTTGACCAATTGTTTTTAGAATTTGCATTTAGTTCAGCTATTTGAAGTCTTAAGTAGCTTCATATGATATATTATGACTTGTGTGAATTGTCGATTTTGGTTTTCAGGTGATTTGAGATTGATTTAGAAGAATGATTCTCAACTAGGAAACTTTAAGTTGGAAGAGTTGACTAAGTTTATCTTTTGTGTATTTGACCTCGGATCGAAAAATGGTTCCGATAGTTCGAGACGGTAATTTTGGACTTGGGTGTATGCCAAAAATTATAATTGGGTATTTCTAGAAGGTTTCAGCACTATTTGACGAAAGTTGGCAATTTGAAGGTTTAAAAAGTCCATAGGTTAGAATGGAAGTTGACTTTGATATTATCGGGCTCGGATTGTTATTTTGGAAGTTGTAATATGTTCGTTTTGTCATTTGGGACTTGTGTGCAAAATTTTGGTTCATTCCGGATTAGTTAGGCTTGAATCGAACGCTTGGTTCGAAGTTAGAAGTTTATGAAATTAAGAGATTGAAGTTGATTGATGATTCAAGATTTTGATGGTATTAGGCATGATTTGAGGCCTCGAGTATGTCCGTGTTATGTTTTAGAACTTGTTGGTATGTTCAGAGGAGGTCTCGAGGGGCTTGGGTGTGTTTCACATTGATTTTAGACCATTTTGACGTTGCATGCACTGTTGATTTTTCTGCTGTTATCTGATGCCTCTGGTGTTCTTCGCGATCGCGAAGTGTGTTTAGTCTTCTGGTTCTTCATTGAGGACACGATAAATGGAACACGTTCACGAAGAATGAGCTGATTTTTATTCTCGTTCATGCCTTGGATCATGTGTTCGTGTAGGAGAGTTGGGGGCTGGAGGAATTGCCCTCGTGTTCACGAGTTCTTTGACGCGTTCGTGAGGACTGTTCCGCGAACACGTAGAGTAATTAGTGGTTGGCTGAGTTTGTGCTTTGCGAACGCAAGGCCTATTCCATGTTCGTAAAGGGTACCCTTGGGGATGTGTATAAGGTACACTATTTCGAAAAGCTTGGCCATCTTATCTTATTTTGAGCTATGGAGCTCGGAATTGGCAATTTTAGAGGCGATATTCATCACATGGATTGGGATAAGTGTTCTCTGCTCGGATTTGATTATATTCCATGATTTCTTCTTTGATTTTGGCATTTGTTGATCATTTTTAGAAGAGAAATTGTGGATTTTTTACTCAACTTTCCTAAAGTGAAATATTGAGTTTTGAATATTGATTCAGAGTCGCATTGGAGTGAAATTAGTACTGGTGGACTCGTAATTAAATGGATTGTCAAAATTTGTGAGTTTTTTCGGGTTCCGAGATGCGGGTCCGGGTTAAAATTTATGGTTGACTTTGAGTAATTGATTAAAAATTTGATTTTTATCGCTTGGGTCTGTCTCATACGACATTATTTGATGTTGGGGGTTGATACGCTCGGGATGCATTTGTAGAGTGCTGTTTGGCTTTCCCGGTTTTGTTTTTGCTTGTTTGAAGTAAGTAATATATCTAAACTTTTATTTGAGGGTAAATGTCCCCAGGAACTATGATATTTGAGATGTGTTGGAGGTGTCACACGTGCTAGATGATAAGCACGGGGACGCGTACTGAGGTATTCATGATCCGAGTAGTTCTTAGGCCATTATATGCTTTGTTTTGCTATCATGCTTATGTGATATCGTGTTTTCTCCATTTATATGACTACGTGGGACATTATTCATGCTAGAAATCATGCCTAGACTACTCGCTCAATTGATTGAGACATGACAGGGCCATTTTCACCATGTTGAGCTATTTGACTTAGTTGTAGTTACTCTTGATATGATGTCTCACATGTTATTTGTGCCTTGTACGTGACACGAGTTTGAACTATATTGAGGCATATTTGATATTCCATGTTATATTGTTGGATTGTGTTTCTGTGACGATGTCTGGGTATTAATACTTGAGCGGATTGATGAATGGTGTAGGCATAGAGCCGTATTGATATGGATATATGGGTCGGGTTGCACGCCACAACGGTTATATTGATATTGGGGTGATGCATATGCCAGGCCCTACATTGGTCTAAGCTATTCTGATTTGAGGCTTTGCATGCACCAGGACATACTATTTGGTGATAGCATCCTAGGAAGCTCAAATCTATTCAAGGACAAGGATGAAACTTTAGAATCTCAAAGAAGCCCTTTAACAAGATGTCAAACTAAAGAATTGCAAAACAAGGTGATTAGATGTCACGACCCGAAATCCCACCTTCAGGCCGTGATGGCGCCTAACGTTGCACCTGCTAGGCAAGCCAACGTGTTAACTGAATTGATTTATTAACAAGTAAAAATAACAAACACTGACTAGATAATAGAGATAAAGTGCGAAAGCATTAACATAAATCTAAATGACAATAGCTAATAACGAAGAAATCCCTTTAAGTACAAAACCCAGAAGTGGAGTCAGAATCTCACGAACCAGTCTAAGATTTGACTAAAAATAACAGTTTGAAAATAAAATGATGTATCTGTGGAAAACACATAAATGACAGAAGGAAAGATAGACAGGCACACCAAGATCCACGAACCCTATGCGGAACTACCTCGGTGTTGTCTGGAATGGACTGAAGGACACTCCCACTAGCGAGGCCCACTGGGTCCGGCTGCGTAATCTGCACAACATAAAGAAGTGCAGGTGTAGCATCAGTACAACCGACCCCATGTACTGAGTAAGTGCCGAGCCTAACCTCGGTGAAGTAGTGACGAGGCTAGGACATGACAACAAGTTGTACCTGTGCAGTTCAATAGTATAGCAAAAAATAAACAAGAATACAGTTACGGGGAAGAACATGCTGGGGATAAAAGGGGCAACAATTGCTAAAACAGTAGAATCAAGTGCTAAATGGAATGTATAAGTAAAGCAGGGAGTAACAACTCGAAACAAGTAAAATAGACAGGATAAAACACGGCATGACCCCTCATGTATAACCTCAAAATCACATGGCACGGAATGTCCCCTCGCGCATAGACAATAATGACTCGGCACAGAATGTCCCCTCGTGCATCATTAATAATCAATCGGCACGGAATGTCCCCTCGCGCATAAATAATAATCAATCGGCACGGTATGTTCCCTCGTGCATAAATATAGTCAATCGGCACGGAATATTCCCTCGTGCATAAATAATAATCATCGGCACAGAATGTTCCTTCGTGCATAAATAATATTCATCGGCACGGAATGTTCCTTCGTGCATAAATAATGATCACTCGGAATAGAATGTTCCCTCGTGCATGATGCGTGTAAAAGAAACAATTGATATGAAAGTTTAACAATACGACATTTCAAATATACAGAAATAATCAACAAATTCTACTGTCCCGACAAGGGACTCAGCTATAACCAATCTCACTCAGAGGTATAATGTCAACAGTGCAATCCTCGACCGAACACATAATCAATAACTTTCTACGTCATGAAGTAACCTCAAGGTATCACTTCCAAGGTTCTCAATAATTCACAACACGGAGAATATCAAAGAACATTAAATCACCCATCAAAATCGACTCACGGACATGCTTAACCACAACATATAGGTACCCGTCACCTCACCTATACATTGGACATGGATTACACATAGCAAATAAGACTCTATACCTATTCCCTCAAGCTAAGATTAGGCCAAACACTTACCTCGACTCCAAGGATGCAAGTCAAGCCTCAATCACGGCCTTTCCTCTTGAATCCGACTCCGAAACGATAATGTCTAGACATAATTGACTTAATAACATCAATAATTATTCAATAACTCAATCCCAAAGCCTAATTATACATTTCCTATAATTCTTCCAAAAATACCAAAATTCGACCCCGGGCCCGCTTGGTCCGAACTCGAGGTTCGGACCAAACCCGATCACCCATTCCCCCATGAACCCGAATATACAATTTGTTTTAAAATCCGACCTCAAAATGAGGTTGAATTCCAAAAATTTCCAAAAGCCCTAACTCTACCCAAAACCCCCAATTTCGACCTTTGATTTCATGTTTTAGACCTAGAACTTAGTGATTGATGAAGGAAAATGGAAGAAACAAGAGTTAAGATTACTTACCTAAGTGGTTATGGAGGAAGAGCAGCTTGGAAATCGGCTATGGGGCTTGGAGAAGAAGGAGATGGTGAAAAATATGAAAATCCCGTAGTGGGTATTCTGTTTTTGAGCATTTAAATGACTGGGCGAAATTGGCTATCGCGATCGCGACATGTGCCCTGCGATCGCGGAGGGTAATGGCCTTAGACTTACGTGATCGCGAAGTGAAGGCTGCGATTGCAGAGAAACCGGACGTGGACCCAAGCAATCGCGGACCGATTGGTGCGACCGCAGAAGGGAAAGTACTCAGTCCTCTCCCCAGCTCTCCTATACTCTACGCGATCGCGGAAATGCTTATGCGATCGCATAGAGTCACACAAACCCCCCCTCACACTACGCGATCGCAGGGCAATCTATGCGATCGCATAGTGTAAGATCTCAGACACCAGCAACAGACCCCAAAAACCAGATTTTTCCTAAGTTTAGCACCCCGACACCTACCCGAGCCCTCGGGTCTCAAAACCAAATACACGCACGACTTCAAAATCATCCTACGAACTTATTCGAGTAATATAACCACCAAAATAACATCAAAACAATGAATTAAACTCCAAAATCTATAGAATTTTCTCAAACTTCATAGACTTCTAAATTCTCCAATTTTGATCCGAAACACGTCAAACCAAGTCCGTTTCTTATCAAATTTTACGGATAACTCACATAACACATATTGAACCTGTTCCGAGCTCCGGAACCATAATACGGGCTCGGTAACACAGATTTCACATCAAAGTTCATTTTCAAAAGTCTTTCTTATTTTCAGAAAATAATTTTCTTTAAAAATTCATTTCTCGGACTTGGGACCTCGAAATTCGATTCCGGACATACGCCCAGGTCTCATATTTTCCTACGGACCCTCCGGGACCGTCAACTCATGGTCCGGGTCCGTTTACCAAAAATGTTGATCAAAGTCAATTTTATTCTATTAATTATCATAAATTCAATTGTTTAACACATTTCAACATAGAGACTCCCCGGTTACGCGCCCAGGATGTGCACGCACATCGAGGTGAGATTTACAAAGGCTTTCAGGGCCTCGGAACACAGTTTTTTACTAAATTTACACAGGATGACCTTTTGGGTCATCACAATCTCCACCTCTAAAACAACCGTTCGTCCTCGAACGAAAATAGAAAAGTACCTGAATCGGGGAAAAGGTGGGGAAATCGGCTCCGCATATCGGGCTCGGACTCCCAAGTAGCTGCCTCAACAGGCTGACCTCTCCACTGAACACGAACCAAAGGATAACTCTTCGATCTCAACTGTCGCACCTCCCAGTCTAATATATCTACCGGCTACTTCTCATAAGACAAATCCTTGTCCAACTGGACAGCACTGAAGTCAAGTACATGAGATGGATCCGCAATATACCTCCGGAGCATATATACGCGAAATACCTGATGCACGACTGACAAACTAGGTGGGAAGGAAAGTCTGCAGGCCACCTATCCTACCTTATCCAGAATCTCAAATGGACCAATGTACCTAGGGCTCAACTTTCCCTTCTTGCCGAATCTCATCACGCCCTTCATGGGCGACACCCGAAGAAATACCCAGTCGCCTATCATAAATGCCAAATCTCAAACTTTGTGATCCGCATAGCTCTTCTTCCTAGACTAAGCTGTACGAAGTCTATCCTGNCTGAATGCTCGAATGATAGCTGTTGTTGTAGGCAAACTCAGCTAAAGGCAAGAACTGGTCCCATGAACCACCAAAGTCAATGACACAAGCTCGCAACATATCCTCCAAAATCTGAATAGTATGCTCGGACTGCCCATCCGTCTGAGGATGAAATGTTGTGCTCAAATCAATCTATGCGCCCAACTCTCACTGAAATACTCTCCAGAAATGGGAGGTAAACTGAGTACCTTGGTCTGATATAATGGATATGGGCACACCATGCAGTCTAACAATCTCTCTCATATAGATCCTTGCCAACTTCTCTGCTGAATATGAAAATGATACTAGGATGAAGTGTGCTGACTTGGTCAGCCTATCCACAACGACCCATACTGCATCAAACATCCTCTGAGTCTGTGGGATTCCAACTAACAAATTCCATGGTGATACACTCCCACTTCCATTCGGGAAGATGAATCTGCTGCTTCAAACCACCGGGTCTCTGGTGCTCGTACTTAACCTGTTGACAGTTCAAGCACCGAGCTTCATAAGCTACAATATCCTTCTTCATCCTCCGCCACCAATAACGCTGCCGCAAGTCCTAGTACATCTTTGCGGCACCCGGATGAATAGAATACCGGGAACTATGGGCCTCCTGAAGTATCAACCCTCGAATACCATCCACATCAGGTACACAAATACGACCCGGCATCCTCAAAACTCCCTCATCATCAACCGTAACCTGCTTGGCATCTCCTGCATGACTCTATATCTAAGAACACATAAATGGAGATCATCATACTGCTTGGCCCAAATACGGTCATACAATGAAGAACATGCCACAGTATGGGCCAAAACACTGCCAGTCTCAGAAACCTCCAATACCACAAATCAGTTGGCTAAAGCCAAAACATCCAAAGAAAGAGGTCGCTCTCTGACTAATAAATAGGCAAGACTACCCATGTTGGCTGACTTCTGGCTCAAAGCATCGGCCATCACATTGGCCTTCCTCGGATGATAAAGAATGGTAATATCATAATCCTTCAGCAACTCTAACCATCTCCTCTGCCTCATGTTCAACTCCTTCTGTTTGAACAGATACTGTAAGCTCTTATGATCCATGAACACCTCACATGGCACACCATACAAATAATGCCTCCAAATCTTCAATGCATGCACAATCGCTGCTAACTCCAAGTCATGAACTGGATAGATCTTCTCATGAACCTTCAACTGACGAGAAGCATAGGCTATAACCTTTCCATCCTGCATCAACACTGCACCAAGCCCAACCCGTGAAACATCACAATACACGGTATACGGTCCTGAACCTGTGGTCAGAACTAACACTGGTGCCGTGGTCAAGACTGTCTTGAGCTTCTGAAATCTCGCCTCACACTCATTCGACCACCTGAACTGAGCACTCTTCTGAGTCAACCTGGTCATCGGGGCTGCAATGGATGAAAAGCCCTCCACAAACTGGCGATAATATCCTGCTAAGCTCAAAAAACTCTGGATCTCTGTAGCTGAGGTAGGTCTAGGCCAATCTCTGACTGCTGAAATCTTCTTGTGATCTACCTGAACACCCTCTGATGATACCAGATGGCCTAGAAATGCAACTGAACTCAACCAGAACTCACACTTGGAAAATTTGGCATACAGCTGACTATCCCTCAAAGTCTGGAGGACGACTCTAAGGTGCTGCTGATGCTCCTCTCGGCTGCGAGAGTATATCAATATATCATCAATGAAAACAAAACGAGTCCAAATAAGGCCTGAACACTTGGTGCATCAACTCCATAAAAGCAGCGGGGGCATTTGTCAGCTCAAATGACATCACCAAGAACTCATAATGCCCATAACGAGTGAGAAAGGATGTCTTAGGGACATCAGACGCCCTAATCCTCAGCTGATGGTAACCAAATCTCAAGTCAATCTTGGAAAACATTGAAGCACCCTGAAGCTGGTCGAATAAATCATCAATCCTCAACAAAGGATACTTGTTGTTAATAGTAACCTTATTCAACTGCCGGTAGTCAATACACATCCTCATCGAGCCATCTTTCTTCTTGACAAACAATACTGGGGCACCCTAAGGAGAAACACTAGGCCTAATGAAGCCTTTATCCAACAAATCCTGCAACTAATCCTTCAACTCCTTCAACTCCGGCAGGGCCATACGATACAGCGGAGTAGAAATAGGCTCGGTGCCCTGAGCTAACTCAATACAAAATCAATATCCCTATCGGGTGGCGTACCCGACAGGTCAGCAGGTAATACCTCTGGAAACTCACGAACCACGGGCACAAACTCCAGGGAAGGAACCTCGGCGCTAGAATCACGAACATAGGCCAGATAGGCCAAACAACCCTTCACGACCATGCGCCGAGCCTTCATATATGAAATAACTCTACCAGAAGAATGACTAGGAGTCCCCCTCCACTCCAAACGAGGCACCCCTGGCAAGGCCGAGGTCATTGTCTTGGCATGACAGTCCAGAATAGCATAATAGGGGGATAACCAATCCATCCCCAATATAACATCAAAGTCAACCATATCAAGAAGCAAAATATCAACCTGAGTCTCCAGACCACCAATAACTACTAGGCAAGAATGGTAGAATCGATCTACCACTATAGAATCACCCACTGGTGTAGACACATGCACAACAGTACTCAAGGAATCATGGGGCATACTCAAATAAGGGGAAAAATATGAAGACACATAGGAGAATGTAGAACCCGGATCAAATAACACCGAAGCCTCTCGGCTGCAAACTAAAACCGTACCTGTAATAACTGCATCATAAGCCTCAGCATCAGGCCTGGCAGGAAAAGCATAGCACCGGGGCTGAGCCCCTCCAATCTGGGCATCTCTGGGTCAACCTACTGCGGCCTGACCTCTACCTCTCGTAGCATGTCCTCCACCTCTACGAGTCTGACCTCCACCTCTGGAACCCTGATCGCCACCCCTAATTGGATGAGGGGGTGAGGGTGCACCTGATGTGGGAACCATGGCACGGGAACCCTGATACTGAGACCCACCAGAACCTCGAGGGAAAAACCTGGAAATATGCCCCAATCTATCGCAAGAATAAAAAGGCCTCTGCTGATGTGGCTGCTGACTCTAGAACTGACCCTGTCGACCCTAATAACCACCCTGGAAACTCTAAAGCAGCGGTGCACTGATAGGTGCTGGTGGTGCACCAATAGGAGCTGGTGGTGCACTGTGAGCTACCTGAAGTGCCGACTGATATGGTCTGGTAGGATGACCTCTGCCGAAAGAATCCCTGCCCCCAGATGAGGCTCCACTAAATCGACCGAAGTGACGGGGCCTCTTGTCAGCCCCTTGACCACCACCCTGTGATATAATCATCTCAATCCTCCTGGCCACATTGGCCGCATCCTGGAATGAAATATCAATACCTGAATCCTTGGACATCTGAAGCCTGATGGGCTGAGCCAAACCCTCAATAAACCTCCTCACTCTCTCACGATCAGTGGGGGGGGGGGTATCATAATGGCATGCCGAGCTAGAGTGATGAACCTGGCCTCGTACTGAGTGACAGACATATATCCCTACTGGAGGCACTCAAACTGCCTACGGAGATCCTCCCTCTGAGTAGCTGGAAGGAACTTCCCCACGAATAACTCGGAGAAATGAGCCCAAGTCAATGGTGCAGACCCAGCTGGCCTGGTCAAGCAATAGTCTCTCCACCAAGTCTTGGCGGTACCCGAAAGACGAAAAGTAGCAAAATCAAATCCATTGGACTCTACTATGTCCATGTTCCGAAGAACCTCATGAGAGCTGTCCAAATAATCCTGGGGATCCTCTGATAGTGCACCAGTAAATGTAGTAGTGAATAACTTGGTAAATCTATCCAATCTCCATAAAGCATCTGCTGACATAGCTACTCCCTCAACTGCCGCGGACACAATGCCCAGCTGAGCTACTCCAGCCTTTTAAGGTGCCGGAGTCTGGAACTGAGGAGCTAGCTGCTCTGGCGTGCGAGTAGCAGGAGTCTGGGTCCCTCCCCCAGCCTGAGAGACGGCTGGTGCAGTAGAAAGAAGACCGGCATGAGCCACACTCTTCATGAGTCCCACTAAGCAGATTAGAGCATCCTGAAGCACCAGGGTGGCAATGAACCCCTCTGGGACCGGAGCTGGTCCAACTGGAACTGTCTGAGTAGGAACCTCACAGGCAAAGTCTACTTGTGGGTACCCTACTGGGGCTGCTGCCATGCCCCTACATCGGCCTCTAGTACGCCCTCGGCCCCTCGTAGGAGCTGCAACAGGAAAATCGGGTTGCTGATCGGTAGATGAGGAAGCACGCATTCTCGCCATCTGTGAGAGCATAGAATCAAAACTCAATTAGCATTTAGAATTCAAATCGCACGACAAAAAAGAAGAAAAATGGAGTTATTCCTAACTTTGCAGCCTCTGGGGATAAGTACAGATGTCTCTGTACCGATCCTTCAAACTCTACCAAGTTTGTCCGTGACTTGTGAGACCTAACCAACCTAGTGCTCTGATACCAACTTGTCACGACCCGAAATCCCACCATCAGGCCGTGATGGCGCCTAACGTTGCACCCGCTAGGCAAGCCAACGTGTTACCTGGCATGATTTATTAACAAGTGAAAATAACAAACACTGACTAGATAATAGAGATAAAGTGCAGAAGCATTAACATAAATCGAAATGACAATAGATAATAATGAAGAAATCCCTTTAAGTACAAAACCCAGAAGTGGAGTCACAACCTCATGAACCAGTCTAAGATTTGACTAAAAACAACAATTTGGAAATAAAATGATATATCTGTCTGGGAAACACATAAATGACAGAAGGAAAGATAGACAGGGACGCCGAGATTCACGAACGCCATACAGAACTACCTCGGTGTCGTCCGGAATTGACTGAAGGACACTCCCACTAGCGAGGTCCACTGGGTCCGGCTACGTAATCTGCACAATATAAAGAAGTACAGGTGTAGCATCAGTACAACCAACCCCATGTACTGAGTAAGTGCCGAGCCTAACCTCGGCGAAGTAGTGACGAGGCTAGGAAATGACAACAAATTGTACCTGTGCAGTTCAATAGTATAGCAGAAAATAAACAAGAATACATTTACGGGGAAGAACATGCTGGGTATAAGAGGGGCAACAATTGCTAAAACAGTAGAATCAAGTACTAACTGGAATGTAGAAGTAAAACAGGGAGTAACAACTCGAAACAAGTAAAATAGACAGGAGAAAACACGGCATGACCCCTCGTGTATAACCTCAAAATCACACAGCCCGGAATGTCCCCTCGCGCATAGACAATAATAACTCGGCACGGAATGTCCCCTCGTGCATCAATGATAATCAATCGGCATGGAATCTCCCCTCGCGCATAAATAATAATCAATCGACTTGGAATGTCCCCTCGCGCATAAATAATAATCAATCGGCATGGTATGTTCCCTCGTGCATAAATATAATCAATCGGCACGGAATGTTCCCTCGTACATAAATAATAATCATCGACACAAAATGTTCCCTCGTGCATAAATAATAATCATCGGCACAGAATGTTCCTTCGTGCATAAATAATAATCATCGGCACAGAATGTTCCTTCGTGCATAAATAATAATCATCGGGACGGAATGTTCCTTCGTGCATAAATAATGATCGCTTGGCACAGAATGTTCCCTCGTGCATGATGAGTGTAAAAGCAACAATTTATATGAAAGTTTAACAATACGATATTTCAAATATACAGAAATAATCAACAAAATTTTACTGCCCCAGCAAGGGACTCAGCTATAACCAATCTCACTCAGAGGTATAATGTCAACAGTACAATCCTCGACTGAACACATAATCAATAACTTTCTACGTCATGAAGCAACCTCAAGTTACCACTTCCAAGGTTCTTAATAATTCACAACACGGAGAATATCAAAGAACATTAAATCACTCATCAAAATTGACTCACGGGCATGCTTAACCACAACATATAGGTACCCGTCACATCACCTATACATTGGACATGAATTACACATAGCAAATAAGACTCTATACCTATTCCCTCAAGCTAAGGTTAGGCCAAACACTTACCTCGGCTCAAAGAATGCAAGTCAAGCCTCAATCACGGCCTTTCCTCTTGAATCCGACTCCGAAACGATAATATCTAGACATAATTGACTTAATAACATCAATAATTATTCAATAATTCAATCCCAAATCCTAATTATACATTTTCCATAATTCTTCCAAAAATACCAAAATTCGACCCTGGGCCTGCTTGGTCCAAACTCGAGGTTCGGACCAAAACCTGATCACCCATTCCCCAATTTCGACCTTTGATTTCATATTTTTAGACCTATAACTTAGTGATTGATGAAGGAAAATGGAAGAAACAAGAGTTAAGATTACTTACCTAAGTGGGTATGGAGGAAGAGCAGCTTGGAAATCGGCTATGGGGCTTGGAAAAGAAGGAGATGGTGAAAAATATGAAAATTCCGTAATGGGTATTCTGTTTTTGAGGATTTAAATGACTGGGAAAAATTGCTATCGCGATCGCAACATGTGCCCTGCGATCGCGGAGGGTACTGTCCTTAGACTTACGCGGTCGCGAAGTGAAGGCTGCGATCGTAGAGAAATCGGACGTGGACCCATGCGATCGCGGACCGATTGGTGCGACCGCAGAAGGGAAAATACCCAGCCCTCTCCGTAGCTCTCCAATACTCTACGCGATCGCAGAAATGCCTATGCGTTCACATGGAGTCACAGAACCCCCCCCCCCCCCACACTACGCGATCGCGGGGCAACCTATGCGATCGCATAGTGTAAGATCTCAGACACCAGCAACAACCCCAAAAACCAGATATTTCCTAAGTTTAGCACCCCGACACCTACCGGAGCTCTCAGGGCTCAAAACCAAATATACGCACGACTTCAAGATCATCCTACGACTTATTCGAGTAATATAACCACCAAAATAACATCAAAAACAATGAATTAAACTCAAAAATCTATAGAATTTTATCAAACTTCATAAACTTATAAATTCTCCAATTTTGATCCGAAACACGTCAAACCAAGTCTGTTTCTTACCAAATTTTACAGATAACTCACATAATACATATTGAACCTGTTCCGGGCTCCGAAACCATAATACGGGCTCGATAACACATATTTCACATCAAAGTTCATTTTCAAAAGTCTTTCTTATTTTCAGAAAATAATTTTCTTTAAAAATTCATTTCTCGGACTTGGGACCTCGAAATTCGATTCCGGGCATACGCCCAGGTCCCATATTTTCCTAAGGATCCTCCGGGGCCGTCAAATCACGGGTATGGGTCTGTTTACCAAAAATGTTGACCAAAGTCAACTTTATTCCATTAATTATCACAAATTTAACTGTTTAACACATTTCCACATAGAGACTCACCGGTTACGCGCCCAGGATGTGCACGCACATCGGGGTGATATTAACAGAGTCTTTCAGGGCCTCGAAACACAGTTTTTTTCTACACAGGATGACATTTTGGGTCATCACATTAGACTTCAACTGTAAATAAAGAAGTTGTTAACTGGGAGGAAGAGCTCAAGAATAAAGGATATGAATTGGCTAGGTGTTACAATTTTTTTACGACCCAAATTTATTTCCAATAAGGGGAGGATTGAATCCCAAGAGACATCCTTTGAAGAAAATCCTAATATGTCCATTTTTGGACCCATTTGGTACCTAAATGTGTCCAAACTTGCAGCCCAATAGGTCTTACATGAAGCCACATTTTTGTCACGCCCAAACTCGGGAAGCGCAATCGACGCTTAACCGAGTGAACTCGGTCGAGCAAGCCTATTAGATACTTTTTACCCAACTCACCCATGATCAAGAGAAGACATAATATCATTAATTAGATAGTAGGAAGATCATGTATACAATACTAAATCATTTCATTAGTTACATCACCCTTAAGTATAAAAATACGTACATTCTTAGGGTTTGAGTGGAACGAGTGATCAAAACACAACATAAATTGTCTGACTTTTCTAGAACCCATGTACAACCCACACCATGTTTACGGAGCCTCTAAGAGATACAAAAGAGTGTTATGAAAATGTCGGTAACAAGGCTCCAACTATACCTCAAACCGTGATAATAATATGAACAAAATAACATGACCCCGGGATGAAGTGAGGCTCACCAAGTCTGCTGGGAAGAGGATGTACAACTATCGCTTATCAACACTACCTGTTATGGAACCACCTGCATCCATTTAAAAATGCAGCGCCCCCGGCAAAAGAGACATTAGTACTGTCGAATAATACTAGTATGTAAAACTACATATCATCTCAATAGAATTAATAATAATACAAGGGAGGAAACAGTCAGTCATGAGTTCAATAAGAGCTTCAAACAATACTAAGACATCAAGTATGGATCACATAAGTTCTCAAGTCACCTTCCATCTTATTAGGTTGGGGAATTTTTATTGCCAAAATACCATAATTCACAATACCACCATGTTCTTACACGGAGTCCGATCAAGACCCAATCGGCTAGGTCATCTCATTTGAGACATCAACCAAAACCACAGTTTCAATTATCATTTCCAGCATAGTCACCACCATGTGTGCGGCATGACGTCCGATCACGGCCCGATCGGATAGGCCGTCTCACCCGAGACATCACCCTTTCAATCAATCATCTAAATTCATACTTCTTTCACATCTTTTCAATTCATTGGCACAAGTGATCCCAATTATAAAGTGATTCTTGGCACTTGACCGTATTTAATAAATTCTAGTTTCCCCTTTCCATATTCAAACATCATTTTCATCATCAACAACAACAAGGCCTACCATTTAAGACATTAGTACACATATAAGCAATTTGGGAATCCTAAGCATATAGAGGCTTTTCATACAATTTGGCATAACAACCTTTATTCGATCTTGACATGAAGTCTTAACATTTCCAACATATATTCCACATTTTGAACACATCCTCAAATTTCAAGATGACATGATGAAGAATTTAGAATAAACATTGAACAAGTATTCTTCAACACAAACACATTCAGAATAGCCAATTCTATAATGATCAATTTGGGACTTACACCAATTACATGAAAACTGTGGGATTGATTCTAAGAAGAAGAGGGTTTAGCCAACATACCTCAATTGAGCTTCCTTAAACTTTAAAAAATTCCGGAATTATTAGCAACCTCAATCTATTTTTAGAAATATAGCAAGTTGAACCAAGATTAGGAAGGTGGTCATGGTTCTAGCTCACTTGAGCACATTATCAAACACTAGGTGTGCATTAATATTTTAAGGCCTTTCTATGAAAGGTTCCCTCATTACTCAGCCCATTCTCTACCATTTTTATCTCACAAACTTTCCATGTACTTTAATAACACATGCATGTAAGATAACAACCATCACACCCAAAAATTATCACTCTAATTACTCTCTTTTTAGTATATTTTCAAAATTAAGAGGGAATAGATTCTTACTTTTAGGATGAGGACTTTTCTTGATAACTTTCAAGGATTGAGAAAGAATTGTTGGATATTAGGTAGAAGGTCACTCCCCCTCTCTAAGAACTCTTTCCCACTCTAAAAATCTGCTAGTCAGATGCAGACCTCAGGGAGACCCTCAACCTACTCTCATTTTATTTTGATATTGTGCAGTGAGGATACTGTAGTGTTTTTAGTTGGGGGTGGCTTTAGGGAGTATACTTTATTTGTACAATTATGCTTAACTTGTGCCCTTGATGGGATTATACTTTTGTATGAATATTGCATGCCCTTGTCAGGCTTATGTTACTATTGTTTATCATGTTGTCTTGCCGAGCGTAGTTTATGATTGGTGATATACTTGCAGATTAGTCGCTTTTGTTATTCTATTTTATTTTCTTTAGTAGTTTTTAGTTTATGTTATTTTTGTTCCTTTAGTATTAGTTGATTTTGTTATTTTACTTTCTTTAGTAGTTTTTAGTTATTTTATTTTTATTCCCTTAGTGTTTATTTTATTTTCTTTAGTAGTTTTCAGTTTATATTATTTTTATCTCTTTAGTAGTATTTTCTTGGGTTTTTTTTATGCTGCGGTTCTTTCTGGAGGAACATTTTTGTGTTTAACCGAGTGACTTTTTCCTATGATGGATGCCGTGACGACTTTCTTAAGGGAATTAGTCTAGTTTTGTTATGTGGAGACTTTTGGATTATTTGGTACTAGTAAAATTCGTCTCTTGTAGGTGAAGTGTGAACTAAGAATACCCCTCCGAATTTTGGTTGTAAATGAAAAAGGTAAGTTGCATAGGAAGAATAATTATGGTGATAACTCTTTGCCCACTAGTTGGCATGAAATTGCCCAAATTGAAATAAAATTGATCCGTCTTGATTAGTTCATGTGCCGTGTGTGTTAGTTTTTGTTAAAAATAATTCTTTTGTTTACTTTTATCATCTAAAACTTGCCCGGTTGGTTTAATTTTTTTAGTTTCAATGCTAAATGTTAATTATGTTTGGTTGGAGGGATGACCTTAGGCATTCTTTGTGATCTTTGAAAAAGCCTCTTTAGCCTTTCGAGCCTACCATTGCATAAATGTTATCACTAGTTTACCCCCGTTTGAGCCTTTAACCTTTTCTTTGGATACCTCATTACAAACCTTTACCCTTTTGTGAAATAATTTCCTTTTTTGAACTCGTGCCTCCTTGAATGTTAAGAATGAGGCTAAAAGCATAATTTGGGGGTGTTGGTGTTAATTTAGAAATTGGTAATGTTGTACATTGTGTGTAGAAACATATACCTCAAAGTTATTTACATGAAATACTCAAGCTCCAAAGGAAAATAGTTGTATAAAAAAAATATGAAGTCTTGAGAAAATTATAGAGGTACTTTAAGGTGGTTCTACATTGGTAACTAGATGTCAATAAAGGCGATGTGGTTTAAAAAGAATCAAAGTGCAAAAAAGAAAGACAAATGTGAGTAGTGTTCAAGGAGTGTGTTGTCACTTGTATCTCAAATGCTTGTCCTACCCTTCCCTAAGCCTATATTGCAAGCTTAAAAAGTCTTTATGGGATCTCCCCCCGAATGTTCTTGAATAGGCGGTGAATTAAAATAAGGAAAAGATTATGGCATGATATTTTGTAACACTTGAAATTCTTTGTTGAGAGTGAGTGTTTTTGTGCATTTGTCCCTTGTGTTGTTATTGTAAATATGGTGATTTTGGGACTTTTTTTTCTTGTGAGGGCACATGGATTATAATAGATTGGTGAAATTGATAAGATTCCGAATTGTGTAAGTTGAGAATATGTAGTAGACTAGTACTTTTGAGTCACTTCTTGAGGCTTGGTTGTTGTCACTTGGTTATTTTGAAACCCCATTGCATTCTTGAAGTTGTTATAAAATGAGGGAGTTATTTGGTTGAGATTCACATGCTTGAGCCTAATGATTAGTATCAACCAAATCCAAAAGTATGGTGCTTAATTGGAGAATGTGATTTTTAAATGATAGCAATGCTACTTGTGATTTAAATGGTAGAACCTCATTGAATTGTTGGTTTTGATTTGCTTGAGGACAAGCAAAAGCTTTAAGTTGGGGGTGTTGATGAGTGGTGATTTTACCATTTATTTTATTCTCTTTCCTTTAGTTTTTATGTCCGTTAATTATAATATGAGGTTATTTATGGTGTGTATTGCTAGATTTTTAGGTAAATGATGTCATGAAAAGAGTTGAATTCAACTGAAGTGGTATTGAGCCAAAAGGAGTAAAAAAAATGTAAAATTCCTTCAGTGATTCCGCATATACGGAACTCTGTTCGCTCATGGGACATCGCATCTGCGGAAATGAGCTGCATTGCACTGGGACCACATCTAGGGTCAGTAATCCGCACTTGCGGAGTCGCTTCTGCAATGATATGGTCTGCGTTTGCGGAGAAGGAAATTCCACAAAGGCGTCGCATCTTCAACTGGCAGTCCACTTTTACGGAGTCGCACTTGCGATGATTTATTCCGCAGGTGCGATCAACAGTCTTCAGCTTTGATTAATTTTGGCAATTCACATTTTCTTTGTTCCAAACCCACAAATACACGACCTAGCTTATTGAAAACACATCTTTGGTATATCTTTTGGCAGTTTTGGACATATCTTGAGAAGAGAACACAGGTTTTGGATCTAGAGGGTTCTTGCACACCCACTTGGGTCTTGAAGATTTGAAGCTTTTGGTTGAGAATTTCTTACTCATTTATGTTCATTTCTTCATTTCCTTGCTTTGTATTGTATATCTAAGTGTGTAGTATT
The DNA here is from genome assembly GCA_005239525.1 of Nicotiana knightiana. Taxonomy (NCBI): domain Eukaryota; kingdom Viridiplantae; phylum Streptophyta; class Magnoliopsida; order Solanales; family Solanaceae; genus Nicotiana; species Nicotiana knightiana. The sequence continues at coordinate 4,966 of ML408392.1, read as the reverse complement.
TTTTCCAACACTTGAATCTTGTTTATAGGAATATTCATATTTAAAGTATGAATTAAATATCTTGTTGTGCTTATGTACTGAACGATTTTAATTTATCATGAAGTGAGTTATTGTTTCTTTAATTATTCTTGTTCTTTATTGTTTCCGAAGGTATTAGATAACCCTAAGACTCACCCATTTACTTCGAATTAAATTTGGAAAAGATAATTTGGGGTTGGGAAAGACTAATTAACAAGAACTTGAGGTTTTAACCCCCACTTTATAGATTCTACCTAGGGATAGGATTGAACTACTTGTAGCCATATTCGGGTGTGCTTAATCTCTTAATTGTTTTAGGGATAATTCAATTAGGAAGTCTTGTTAGTATTCGGAAGAAGCTAATATAGAACTATTACCCGAGGCTAATCAACATAAACTCACTCATATTTGTAAAATCGTGAAATACATTAGATTGTTACTTCAATGTTATTCCCTATGACTCCATGCTTGTAGCCATTGATCATTTTATTTGCTTTCTAGGTTAATTTACATTTTCGCAATTAGACATAAATATTTTCTCAAAACCATTCTAAGTGTTTGGCTTAGCATAATACGTGATAATTCTCTTACACGCCTGATCGCCTATAAATTGTTCTCTGTGGGATTCAATCCCGACTCATAGTTGGGTAAATTATATTGCATAAGACTGTGTCCATTTACTTTTAGTAGTGGATTTGGACGTCATCACTTATCTGTTGTTGAATGTTTTGGGAAAAATCACAGTTTTCAGATTTCCTCCTATTTTGGTAATTTCGGTGAATGATTTAGGTTTCACTGTTATACTTGAAAAACATGCCTATTTTTCGGAACTGTGAACGAGCTGAGCATTATATCTTTGAGTTATTACTTGTACTACTTTAGTTATATTGTTATGAGTTGTTCTTGGCTGTTGGTGTTAGACCCTGACCTTTATCCAAGCTCGTCACTCATCTGAGTTAAATCTACTTAGCATGAAGTTTCTCCTATCTTGACTATCATTCATCACTCATATTGGTTCTTTTAATCTAATGGAGTACAATTCCATTTTGGATAAGAATCAGATTTCTATTATGGTGGTGGTGCATTTGTCATGATCTTTGAGTCCACTCTCATCCCTTTATGTATCTCTATGATTCTATTGATTGTTTGATTAAACTGACAACTGATATGTAAGCACACACTGATATTAGTTGGATCTTTATATTGCATGATTCTGAAGTTATCTCATATTGAGACTAACGTTTCTCTGTATACCTGAAGTATAATCCGAAATGCATTCAGCATGCTCCCATTATTTGACAACATATTTAACTTCTCTTGAACATCATAAATGATGGCCACAATGGTAACTCTTCCATGACCTAATCTCTACCCAGTCTCTTTTGTGTATGCTAGTGACCCTATGTTATCCAACATCTTTGTGTGAGTGACCACATGTATGCCTAGCTTGTTTTGAAATCTCCATTGCATTCTCTTAAGCATACATGTCTCAACTCTAAAAGGACCTCTGTCACTATTTCTTGAGCATGACTACATGCTTTAATTTTAATAGTATTGATTTGAAGTTAAGACTCTCAAAGATATAGATATGTAATATGATGATATGAAAATTTGTTAAACACTCTTGAGGATTCTGATTAGATTTGTGAACTTGTTGATATTCTCAGAAACTCTAGTTATGATTTGTGATCTTGTCAATCCTAGTTGTGATATGAATATTTGTGTTTTGATTGTGATTACTATCGTTAACTTCTGCCAATACTACTCGAGTGCTTTGTTCAAAATTTTAACCTATGTACACTTAAGGGTCAAGGCTTAATCAACCTGTGATTAATATAATTGAGTGTTGTTAAGACAAACACACTTATGAGTTATTACACACTAGAATTGTATTCTTTCTGCCTTTAGGGTATTTGGTATCAGGTGTATGGTCCCTTAACAATAGAAAGATAAGAACGTTTGAAACCCATTTTCCTTGAGGAACTATCTAATGTGTTAATCATCTGCTAGTTCTGAATATGGTTAAAATGGTATAAACATAAACTTCCTCTTGCCTCTATGGTGTTCTGTTTGGTCTTCATAAGGGGGGGGGGGGGTATATACTTCTGTGGTATGTTATTGCTATGGTAATTGGTTTACATTGAAAGGGCCTCATTGGCATTCAAACCTATAGGGAAGATTGAGTTGTTAATGGTATTTGGGAGTAGAGTTTAACTCTAGGTTGGGTTTCTCTCCCCAGCACAAGCATTTCCCTAGGCCTTGAGACCCTTGGGAACTTTGAAGTGTTGTGGAATTCAAAGGGAGAATTGTCACACCTCCTTTTTCCCGAAAGGGGGGGGGGGATATGAGAGTTTTCCCAATTGAAGTGACATTATTCGAAATGAGATTATTTTATTTTATTCAGTTTCGCTACTTAAGATAATTATTATGGTGTCCCAAGTCACAGGTTTATTTCAAATTCCAAATTGAGGAAATTTGACTCTGTTTAGAAGTCTGCGAAACCAGAAGACCAGGTAAAGAATTATGTTAACCCGGGAGAAGGTGTTAGGAATCCCCGAGTTTCGTGGTTTTAGCACGGTCTTGGATTATACCTGGATTATTTTATCTAATTACTCATTCTATGTATATTAGCTTTTACCACTCCCAATTACTCAATTATTCGTATTTAAAGAATTATCTTAAGACAAGTTACGCGTACGTATACTCGTTTAGTTTGGCATGTTAAGAATCATGTCACACGTAGGTGTACACAATTCACAACACTTAGTTTATTTAAGAAAGAGTTTGGTCAAAGTCGTGCGAACGCGTACCTTGAATTTATTTGAAAAAAATCGAGATCACGTCACGCAAACATGTACGCAATCACGATAGTAGTTTAAAAACGCGCCTAAAAGCATTTCTACGAGTGTTTGATTAAGGCGTTTTATTTTACTAAGAATGTTTGACCATGGTCATGCGAACGTGTACCTTGGTTTGTTTTTGGCATCACAACTATGTCACTCGTGCGTGTACATAATTGTAATAATTGATTCGATTATAAGTATTCTTAAGTTTCTAAGCTAAATGCCTTGTGTCGTGTAACTAGGTGTGAAGGTTCAATACTATGTGAGACATTTATTTGAATTAAATGGGGCAGCTTACGTATTAGCTGCCCAAACAGGCCCATGATTAATGAGATTTGGACTTGATAAAGGTTGAGTCCCAATGGACTCTGGCCCAATACATACACTATCAATTATTTGGGCCAACTTAATCGAAAACAATTTGAACCTGATGATGATGAGTCCAGATGACTTTGGCCCAATGCATGTTTTATTAACAGCTAAACGAAATTAATCCAAGATGATTTGGGCCCAGTAATGACTGAGTCCAAATGACTCTGGCCCAATCATATGTATTTGAACGAATTTGAGACTAAAATTTTGTGGTCTATTTTTGTAATAGTAATTATAGAATTTTACTTATATTTCAATTATCTTTTAAAACAGAATGCTAAGGGTGGTTGGGACGCGAGTAAAGTAAATCAAAAAATGTTGTTTGATTTGATAATTTTTCTACTGATTTCCTAAGTCTTTTATTCCTTGTATTAACACTATGTTAAAGTGATAAGTTTAAAAAAAAAATCATTGTGTATTTAAAACTTTAAAGAGTAAATGCCTTTAATCGAATTGTCAACTTGATTTATTAGCAGAAAACCTATAGTAAAATCCCATAGACCCAATTGATTTGGGCCTAAAATGTACCATAGTTACTGTTCAGTTTGCTCAAAACTCAGTTTTTCATAATCCAAAATTCTAAAAAAAATCAACGAAAAACAGAAATATTTGGTATTAAAATAAAATAATGTTTATACAAACGTATAGATCTTCTAGATAAAATCTTTCTAACATATTCACATGAAGCTTAAACAGATTTTTTTGCAATTTACAGAATACTTCAACATAATGCTATATAACTTAAATAGAATAAACGGTGTAAATGATTGTACATGGATTTATACATAACTTCCAACTAAACAAGTTTAACCCACATGATTCATGTAGTAACTTAAATCATACACAAGACCATATTTAAACAAAACACAAACTTTTGACAAACATAAAAAATCATAGACATGGTAACAACAAGATTAAACCTTTACATTGTTTAGAATAGTACCTTGATAGCAGCAAAAAAACAAACTGATAAAGAAAATATGTCTCTGAAAACTTGAGTAAAACAGCAGCAATGAACCAAGTATAAAACCAAAGTTCTCAACTCAAACTTGACAACCCAGTAGAGTAGGGAAAAATAACAGGATTTCAAAACAGGAAAGAAATGTATTTTTGTTTCTGAAATACCAAGGCCGATTTTTCAGAAGTTTTTCATTTTGAAAATGAAGTGAAAATCTTAAGGCAGTGTAGACTCAATCTTTTCTAGGACATTTTCTGTGTGGTGAATGTGTTTTCGTGTATGTTGTTTAACCAAAGAATTGGATTCTTTGCCCAAAGCTATTTTAAGAAGAACACGGGTTTCTGATAACCAAAGAATAAGATTATAATTGTAGGCAAACTTGTAAATGGAAAGAAGCAAGATGCACAAAAGGTAAGTATATTGCAATAGTAGTTTGAATGTTTTTTTCTCTCCCTTTACAGGTTATATTTTTCTCCTTTATATAGGGAATTTCCTAACATAACGTCTACCTTTTTTGGTGATTGAGCATTAATGACTAATATGGACTCTAATGTAACGTTACAATGAATCAACCGTAACTATTGAGTGAATGTTGTTTAACGTATGGATCTCTAATTTGAAGATCTCTAAATCTGCACTTTATCTTGTCAAAATACACTTTTGACCGTGTATCTTCATCTTCTCAATCAGGTTGAGACTTCCGTAGCTAACACGGATTAACACCGTTGAAGAGTTGTAACTCTTTCCCCACTTCAGGGACAATGCTATTACTAAA